>CM077093.1:36235642-36530271 GCA_039513925.1 Platanthera zijinensis
TCTGGCCAAACCTCGGCTCACCTTTACGTAAGTAACTTAGTGTTTTAATGCATTTTGTCATATATGACATGAATACAAAACATGATACATAGTTGGCAAAACCTCCTTAAGTACCACAACTGTTGTTGCATTTGCATCACTAAAGATTCTTATGTTTTTTGTCGTTCATGGCTTAGAAAAAGTTTTGAATTGCCAAATGAAAGACTTGATAGTTTCATTATGTAGAAATGAACCTGCAAAAAATAATGTCTCCATGTGATGATTTAGTCTCAAGAAAATGCAAAACAGCCTTGAAAATTTATTTGTGCCATATATTGTATCAAATGTAATCACATCTCCGAAGTGGTTGTAATCAAGTATCATTGTTGCACCAGCCCATAAAATATTGTAGTTTATTCCCCACAATCTATTTGCATAGTATAATAATATATATTGTGTATTTTCTTTTAAATATCAACTAAAGTACTTCTCTAAGCAACTTTGTTCACCATACATAATATATACCTTAGCTAGACACGCATGAAATTAATAATTTTCTAAAGTATAAGAAATGAATATTCTACACTTCTCAACTAGATGCATGCAATAGTGTGATCTACATTTAGAGCATTGGTAAAGCTATTTAATTTTTCAGACTAGCATTATGTCCTTGATACTACAAGGCAACCTCGAAAGAAATCCATTTGTTAGTGATGATAGACTTGCTTTATCACACTCTATCCACTACACTGAATATGCTACGACGTCATGAATCTGTGAGGACTAGTAGTAGAATAAAATGTTCGGCTTAGGTTTAAGACGAGTTAAACAAGGGAATTGTTAAGAGCATCATAAATTTGGCTAGTCGCACCGCTTTGTTAAAAGCATCACACATTTTTCACGTTTTGTTAAAGACACCCAAAAATGTTAATTGTACCTCGTATGAGATAAAGGCACTGTAATGATTATTTGAATAAAAAGTGGTTTTCATTGAATTACTAAATTAATATCAATCAAATATACAATATACTTGAAGAACAAAAAATCATTAAATATGTTGTCCAAATCTTTGTACTCTTCATGCTCCTATTAAAATCAAAGAACTTCAAAATCAACATTCAAAATGAATATCAACAACACCAACAACACTCAAGCCTTTATCCCACTATTGTGGGGTCGGCTATATGGATCCTTTGTCGCCATTGAGCCCTATCTTTTGTCATAATCTCACTAATGCCTAAGTACATCAGGCATTAGTGAGATTATGACAAAAGATAGGGCACAATGACGACAAAGGATCCATATAGCCGACCCCACTATAGTGAGATAAAGGCTTGAGTGTTGTTGTTGGTTGATATTCATGAATATCAATCAAATAAGCAAAATACTTGATACAAGAAGTGGTCTTCAAACTCCTAAAAAATCAATGGAATAAACAATTTAAAATCAACATTCAAATATGCAGAATGAAAATTGTAAGTAACAAAAAGTAATGATTTCTCACCAAAATGGCAAAATACTTCATATAAAAAATCTTGAAGTTTGTTCTCCAAACATTTGTGATTTTCATGTTCCTACAAAAAGCAAAGTAAAAATCAACATGCAAATTTATAAAGTTGAAAAATATTAATAACACAAAGTACTGTTTTCTAACCGTTATCAACAGTTCTCTAAGCCGATAACAAAAGTGCTCTTTATATTTGTCCGTGGAAGGGTAATCTGTGACATATATGTAGATGCCCACGTTTATGCAAAGTTCTCATGAAACTTTCTCCATGGCAAGAATAATGGTGGCAATGAACAATTGTCATTTAGAATTAGCAACACAAAATGATTCTCATGTATGAATCCAATTAAAATTGGTTTAGACTCTGTCGATGGAATTGAATTCATTGGAAGAAATATGAAGCATTGATCACGTGACAGATCAACTACAACAACAATGTAGAATGATGTAATTACTGAACCCATATCGGATAGTGACACCCATTTTTCAACTTGTACATGCGTAATTGTGCAATCAAGAGAATCTATCAATTTTTGTCATCTCTTGGTGTCGTACACTCCATCATATAAAGGTGTATGATTTAAAAATTCATATTGGAGATTCTTCCTTTATCCAATCTTCACCTAAATGCAAACCTTGACTTAATAACACAAAGTAATGTTTTCAAACCGCGTGTAATCTTTTTTGGTTTCATTCCTAAAACATACATATCCTCCACCATCTTCGCTTCATTCTCATTCAATCACCCAGCATATGCATGCACTTTCAAGTGAACAAGCTCATGATTATGCAACTCGCAAATAACAATTAGCTTCCACTACATGTGCTACCGTTTTCCTGAAAATAAAAAATCGGCAACCATTTCTTTACTTGACGATTTCTGAATGCCTTTCTTTACAAAATCCTTCTAATTTTGATTGTCTCGAGGATGACCACCTCTATCGTACCCTAAGAGAACACGGGATGTGAGCCGGATGACTGGCTTATCTGAACGTGTAATGGTGATAACAAAACCTAAACTTCTCGCCATTTTCTTACCCCACCCAATAAATGTTTCTCTTGTTGAGAATACTTGATCCGTTGCAAAGTAGGAATCCACGTCCACTTCAATTATTTTGGAGTCTCTTCAATAGAAGCGATTTCAAGGGAAATATTCATATTAGTGTCCTCCATACTGCTGACAAACACATTCATCCACTCAAATATGCAATACAATTAATGATCTTGGAATTTTTTTTTTGAAATAACATAAATTCAACCATTCAACATCGAGTCCCCGACTTGTTCGGGGTCGCGGGCACCATAGGTGAAACATATCAGGTAGTGACAACGGAGACAGGACTAGTGGTTCTTGTGGAGATTTCTAATGGTTCTTGTGGAGATTTCAACTATTCAAACATTGTTGAAATTTTTTTATTCAAGAGGAAGCACCAGGAGCCCTAGGTCGCAAAAGAAGAGAACCCTGGGTCGCAAAATAAGAAACCTATGAGCACTTACCCCAGAGGCTGAAAATATGGCGAGATGGCCACGGGGTCCGGCGACGGAGGCTTGCACAGGGTGGAGGAGGTCGCTCGTGGGAAGCGTCAGCGGCTGTAGGAGGACCGACATTGATTTCCGCGGGGACCCTCTTTGTGATTCCGGAAAAAAGGAGCGTGCGATTAAGGGCTGGGAAGAGCTAAGTGGGACTAGAATTTTTAGATCCCTAATTTTAGGGATCTAATACCCCTAAAAGCAATGGGACTAGTCAGTTTAGCTAAATCACACTTATTCTTCAAATCACACATAAATGAGTGTTTTGAGTTTTTATTCATGTATATATCAAAGATACAAATATGAGATGTGACACCCCCAAACTTATTCTTCAAATCATGGGGTCACTTTCAAATAGCCAAACACTACTAGAATAAATACTTTCTCTTTAGTTTTTTTTTTAAAATTTTACTTTAAGTTCCATTACTTTTTTTTTACTTTTTTCTCTATACAATATTTGTCGAGATGATGTCTTTTTTCCTCCTATCTCGCATGAAATCATTTTTTCCTTCCACTTTTCTTCGCGACATCAACAACTATTATCTACACAAGCAACGATAAAGAAATTGAGGGGGGGGGGGATAACTTAGTTTATTTAAGCTCCGTTTGGCACGGTGGCTGCGGTCATGAACATGGGAGTTAAATTGTCATTCGTTAACACCCACCTAAAAAACTTCATCTACTTTTATGTTCAAACAAATGATGTTTGTTAGGTGATCCTTACCGAATGATGATTTAACCCACGTGTTTACGACCGCCACCATTGAGCCAAACGGAGCCTTGGAATAAGTGACTAACTCATTATTTTCACTACTGAGACCGTCTCACACTGACCGCCCTGCCTCTCTTAAAACCAAGCCCTACATTTCTCAATTTACGATTATTCATGTGAGAGAGTTTTTGTGTTTCTTCCAAGGTGTGATTAAAATGAGAGATTTTAGATATTTTTAGGGTGCAAATAGCCTAATTATTTTCACTAATTTAGACTAGTAGTGGACATTAGGACAAACGGGCCGGTCCGGGACAGGTCTTTCTCCTCTTGAGGAGGACTGCCTAGGACCGGAGGACCGGTCCTAACTGATCCCTGACCGGTCTTTTTTCATCCACCTGTACCACCTCCACATTATGCCCAAGTGTAAAAGACCGGTCTTTAATTTTCAAATTTCCTCCTCTTGAGGAGGGCCAATTCAATGATGAGGAGAAGCAGCAGTTCAAGACATTGAATGTCACCTGCAATTTCAACAATGCTACGTGCAAGCTGAAATAATCGGTCTTTTATCAAAGACTTACAGGTCCACCGAGCCGGTCTTTGATGATAAAAGGGACCAGTTAGGACCGATTTTTTTGTGGACGCCTAAATTTTAGACTGCTTCTAAAGCTCCGTTTGGGGGGACTTATTTTCTCCGGTCAAACGGTTAGTATTGCATGAACCGGGTCTTAATTAAAGGTCCGATTCATGCGGTTGTAATCGCTTGACCGGTGAAAATAAGTCCCCCCAAAAAGAGTCTAAATTTGCTCAAAAAAAATGGTGATTGTTAACCGCAACCCGTTATTGGCTAGTCGCACCCCAAAATCTACTAATTTTTCGCGCCTTTTCGAAATACGTCTTGTACATGCAATTTCAGGAAAAGTGTTCAACACGAAAGTTGTAGATCTCGATGAGATCTACAACTTTCGTGTTGAACACTTTTCCTGAAATTGCATGTACAAGGCGTATTTTTGAAATGCGTAAAATCTGAGTATATTTCCAAAGTACGCCTTGTACATGCATTTTTAGGAAAAGTGCTCAACACGAAAGTTGTAGATCTCGACGAGATCTACAACTTTCGTGTTGAGCAATTTTCCTAAAAATGAATGTACAAGACGTATTTCAAAAAGACGCAAAAAATTATGAGATTTTGGGGTGCCACTAACAAATAGCCGGTTTGCGGTTAACAATCACCAAAAAAAAAAAAAAAACCCCTACTAATCCAACCGGTTGTGGGCTCATCGTGCTCCTGTTCTACTCCAGGGCGACCCCGGCCTCCCAAGTCAGAGCTTGAGACATTTTCGCCTCCAACTTTCATCTGCCGGAATGTCTCTCGACATGGATTCCGCGAGCTCCGGAGTCGTCACTTCCAAACGGAGCGAAGCCATCATCTACGCTCTTTCCAAGCGTCTTGCCGTCGATCCAGTAAGCTCTCTTACCACCAAAATAATTGTCCAAATATCCCTTTATCTTGATAGAACCGTCATTTTCTGCTTCTTTTTTATGTTTTATTCCACAATTTGGCAAATTTATCTCCTCCGATCACCCTACTAGATGATTTTGGAAGATCGATGCTGGTGGGAAGTTTTGTTACCGACAGCAGCTTGTCCGCTGGTTGTACTCTTCAATGCCGGTGGAATTTGGGAATTGGTTTTCTCTGGGCTTGATATTGAGTTCTGCTCATAATCAATTGAAACATTAGGCCTCTTTCATTTTGATTGCAAGTTTAGGGAATGGAAGAAAAGAGTTAAGATGAGAGAAAGAAAAAAGACATTATTTGTACTTTCTTCTATTTGATTGAGAGTTCTAAGAGAGAGAGGGAGAGAAGAAAATTATTCATCCCTTCTTAATAATTAATAAGTGGAGGTGGAGAGGAGCAAGTAAACAAATATTAATAAATAATTTGATTTATATCTTGACTATATATAAGGGAAAAACACTTTTTGGTGAAACATTCATCTTTCTAATTTTACCAATTCTTGATTGCAAGTTTTAATAATATAGTTCAATTTGCATGTTTTTTTATTTTATTTTAAAAGCATGCCATCTTCTCCTGCAATTTCTGTTGAGTTTTATTATAGGGAGGGCAAACAAAGGATGTACTATCGCGTAGGGGCACAGAGGAACCCTACACAAGACTACTTGTGCGTGTGTGTGTCTATATATATGTGTGTGTGTGTATAATATACATATATATTGTCGGCGACATATATATATATATGTATATGTGTGTGTGTGTTTAAATGTTGTAAGTATCGGATGTCGCGACAATGTCAGATTGAATTTTTAAATGTTAGCTATCAGATATCAGAGATATGCCGGGGATATTTAATTTATTGGATTTCTATATTATATATATATATATATTAAGTATAGTTATATGCTCTAAAAGTAAAAGTTAAAAGAATAGGTAGACAACCATTGAGTCTATCCTAATAATAAATTATTAGAGTAAAAATAAACTATTAGTAATTCATTATGACTACTACTAACTAATATATAAAACAAGTACAAATTGATAAATTATAAAATATTTTTAATAATATACAAGTTTTTTCATTTAAATAACAATAAGTTTTATAGTAAAGAAGATTTAAAAGTTAAATGTCCTTAGTTGATAATAAGTCTTCTTATTTAATATAATTAGATTAAAAGCATACAAATCATTAACTAATAATATTTAGAATATTTCACTATTTTGTTTAATATAAACTTAAGAATGTATTATGTAAAATGATTATATACACTTGATTGTAATAATAACACCCGTGAAAGTGAACATAATAATAAGACTAATTGATTTAAGAATTATATAATGTAATACATGGAGATGATTTAAGCATGTTTATTGCTAACATAACCTAAAATAAATAACGGATGATATTTTCAAAAGTCATATCGGTCGATATATCTTGAAAAATCGGATATGTCAGCCTATATATCACCAAAAGACAACTTATTATTTCAGAAAAAATATTGTTTTCTCCTCAAAACCTGCATTCCGTCCGTGTCCTTATGTTTCAATTGATTATGAGCATGACATGTCGTATATGGTAGATGACTAATGTCTATTTTTTATTGGAATATGTTTTTCACTATTCGTGCATTTTGTGAGAGAAATGAAGTCCTTCGTATCAAAGAAAGTCATACCTCTATTTAAACTCGCAATTAAAGGAAAATTTTCATGTATTCTCCAATTTATTTTTCTCTTGGGATCAAGAGGAGGAGGTAGCATTCCCTTTTACTTTACTCTCTTTAAGGGAGATTTCTCAATTTTTGGATGGATGGTATTTTGCATTTGGATAAGTGCACGATGCATAAATGTGTCCTGTGTTGAAATTGTTGAAGTTGGAAGTGGGCGGTCAGGATGGTGCAGATCGCATACAGAATGTCGAGACCGCGTGCGGTTAGCGCGGGCAGATGTGGCAGACAGCCAGGTTCTTGGATATGGATATTTCTCGCGGTCTGTATTGCAGGTTCCCTTGAGTGTAACAACGCGGTTAAACTTAGCTAACCACAGATTGTGCGGTCTGGTATATGAGACTGCGGAGACCGCTCAGTCCGCGGGTTCTCTGGATCGAGTAGTAGCCGCGCGGTTTGTATCTGGAAGGTGGTTCAGGCCGCGTCGACTTCGGTGTTCGCGCAGAGTGCGAAGTTCGGTTCTTGGAAGTGGCCTAGTTCTCCGTTCGCGCGGTCTAATACCAGAGACCGCCGATGTTGTTGACTTGGACAAATTGTCCAAGTGTCCAGTTCGGGTTGGTTGCCTAAGTCGCAGTGTCAGCTCGAGGTGCGCGGCTTGTTTCTCAAGTCGCCAGGTTTATTTGCAACCCGACTTGCGGTTTGTTGCTGCTAGTTGCAGTTTGTCGGGGGTCATTCCATCTCTTATGGGCAGTGACCGCACTCCCCTGGTCGCCTATAATAGGGGTCCCCGACACGACATTCATAACGGGAAACATTGAGAACTTAGCTCGCTTCTTGAACTTGCGGTTAGACTTTGTTAACCACGCGACTAAGTGAAATTGACTTGTGTTGTGCAGGCTGTGCGGCTAGCACTCAGCGACTATACAACTAGTACTGATGATTTGTCAGTGGAGGCTCAGTGTGGTTCTGTTCGCGGATAGCAGTTTGTGGTTTACCAGCAGGTCGCAATTTGTGCAACTAGAATTCTTCTTCCTCGGGAGTTCTCGGATAGTTCAATAAGGCAGTTCGTCTGGTCTCAGCGGGTTGACTGTTTCCCATTTCAGTTTAGCAGTATCTGTTCGCGCTCTGCGGATAGCCGATCTTTGCGGTCATGCGGGCAAGAGTTGCGGACATGTTGTTCTTCAGCAGTTGCTTAATAAAGCTGTTCGACAGGTTCTCTTCGGGCGAATAGGCGGTCTGACGGATAGGCGACTTCAGCTCGCGGCTAGGCGGTCTCGGAGTTCTGTCTGGCCAGCCTGTTCTTGTCTTGTTTTCTGTATTTTTTTTTCCATCAGGTGCATTGCGCAATCATGTCTCGCAATGTATACCTCTCTTTGTAAAGAAGATAGTGGTTATCGTAATTTCAGCTCTTGTTCTTCTACTGCTTCTGGTTTATTTGGCTTAATTGGTTGAGTGTTCCTGCGACCTTCCTCGCTTCACAAAATTTTACATCTCGTCTCCTCCAAAATTTGTGCTAAAACAAAATAATTTAATGGTGCTTTGGTACATTGGTCGGTCAAAGGGAGGAGACAAGCTATAAATGTAGGGACGTCATGCCCCTAGCGATGTTGAATTGACATGTGGAGGTCTAATGCCTTTAGATTAGTCCTGTTGGAGGCTTGGAGCTATGAATTGAATAGCTGAGAGAAGAGCTCTTTGGAGGACCCAGCCTCCGAGAGTTGGCGGGAGCTTGCCTCTCGAGTTTAGGTTATTATTAATGTTTAATGCAAGTTTCATTTCCTTGAGTGTTCACTCTATCGTAATAGCATCGAGTTTTTCGTTCATGCTCGTTGAAAATTTCTGTCGGTGATATAACCGCCAAATTTTCTTTACTTTTAATGGCACATGACATGATTCTTACTATCATATGATACTTTTTTTTAACCAGTATCTGATACTTCCATATCTAATGTCACAGAAGTATTTTGTAAGAGAAAGTCCTTTGTCTTGTGACTTTACAAACTTAGTCGCCAAATTCTTCCAGTCATCAGCAGAAGATGCTTCTTCCTCAAAACATCAAGATGAGGTAATATCCTGGTTTGACTTATGTGGGCTATTTCAAGTTTTTTCAACTGATACTGAATTTTATTAATGATGTGAAATACTGACTAGGCGATGAAGTGGGCAAACTTTGCTAGTAATTTATCTGCTCAAGAGGATGCTTGTCATGAGGCTCTTAAAGATTTAAATGAAGAATTGACCCAAAAGTCTCTTCTTTTGGGAGGGTTGAACCCTTCAGTGGCTGATATCATTGTGTTTTCAGCTCTGCATGGTCTTGTGGTACTCCTAGTTTCCCTTCTAATATAGATTTGAACTTGAAGTACTGTATTTTGTTCATTTAACATTACATTTTTTGTCCACTCCATGCAATGGAGATGATTCTGCTGCAGATTTACTTCTTGAAATTTATTTTAATATGCATAACTGATTTAGGAAATCAGTTCCCTTGTCCATAAGCGCACAAGTTATAATGCAGAAGTATACAAGTAAAATATCGTTGTGATGGAATTAGGAACCTGAACTGTCATTCAAAACCTACACACGTTGTTACACGAAGAAACCGGTTATAAGCGGGGACACGCTATTTAGCTTCGGATATTTTAAAAAGTTTGTTTAGATTTTTTATTTTATGAGTCGCGTTCAAGGGTTGGACCTGATGTGGTGAAATTCTAGTGATATGCATGCATGAAAAAAATATCATGTAGTATGTTGTAAAGTTAAAGCCTTGAAGCATAGCTTGCACTTGTTTTGTTACTACTTCCGTTATCAATCATGCAAACTCGAAAACAATTGAGTACTATGTTATGGGCCTTGGTTCTTTAATGTTATGGGCCTTAGTTCTCAGATGTTATGGGTCTTAGTTCTTATTACCCTTTTAATGGATTATCTTTAATGTCTCATTTTAGGTAAGTTCACGTGTTATGGCTTATGTCACTTATTTACTTTTATACCCCGATGTAAATCTATTTAAAGCCCCTGAGCTAGTGCAATGTAAGCAAGAAGAAATCTATTCCTTTCCCCTTTGATGAGATTGTGGTAGCTCTCTCTTCCCGAGCACACCCCGCCTAGGCAGTTGCAGTTCCAACTCTACTGTATCATTGGACCTCGTTTATGAAAACCCCTTAGGCTAGTGCAATGTAATCAAGAAGAAATCTATTCCTTTCCCCTTTGATGAGATTGTGGTAGTTCTCTTCTTCTGAGCATACCCCACCCAGACAGCCATAGTTCTGGCTCCACTGTATCCTTTGCGGCACTGTCATCCCCACCTTCCGGCCATCCTCTGGAGAATCGGGCGACCTCCGCCACAGTTTACTGCCAACACAGGCCCTCATGCCATACCCTCTGGCTCTCATGGGCAGACCTCCCCCGATAGAGAGAAGAAATTGAAGAACAGGAAGCCCTCTAATTTTTCATGAGATGACCCCTCTAGTTTTCTCGGGGAAACCACCACTTGAGGGATAAACCGTAGTTGAGCCCTCATCTCCTGCCGCAGGTCCGCCGCAAGCTCCTTCCTCTCTAGACGCATGCAGAGCAAGGCTGCACGCTCCGCCTTTCATCGCCAAAGTCGATTGTCATCTGTAAGCTCCTACAGGAAGAAAATCGTCTTCGTCATCTTCCTCGTGCTCAGGACCACTTTTCGTCGTCACAACAACAACCGACCACAACCGACCATCGACCAAAGATCTCGCAGCATCACCTCCCTCCTGCCCGTTAACTCTCGCAGCATCCGCTACTCAGGGACCGAGCCAGAAATCATTTTTAGGGGGGGCACAAAATTAGTTTAAAAAGATATTCTAATAAGAAATACAATTTAATACATAAATATTAAAATAAAATAATAAGTGTAAAGAAAATACCAATTTTTATAGTTGTCCTCGTCGACTCTTCAAAACATAAGAACACTTTACACTTCAAAACATAAGATCACTTCCCGCTTTTGCAAGAAAACATGAAATTTCTTGTGATATTGTTGTTTCCTACATAACATTATAAAAATTTTTAAATATAATGAAATTTATAATAAAAATTATTTATAAAATAAATAAATATAATTTGTAAGCATACCAAGCCCTGTCTAATCAAAAATGAAATGCAATCAATAGTTGTTGTCAATCGGGTTCTATACTCCTTTTTGATTTGATCTGTTTGTCTTTGAAAACTGACTTCAAGGTGTTGTCTTGAATTCATTAAATTACTGCATTTCATTGACGCTTCATAATGAATGTTATTCGAACTTTCAATATGGTCATTAAACTTTGATAATGCATCTTTCCAATTTTTAAATTTTTCTGTGACAAAAATATCAGTGAAGGTTGAAATCTTCCATATCCCAAAAGTTTTCGGGAGCAAAAAAAAACCCCACACAAATTAAGCTTGAAGTTGGATGTAGCCTGTAGGAATCAAAATTACTGGGGAAAAAAGAAAAAGGAGGCGACGAAAGTTCGAACTGATGCCTCCCACGTTTATTTATTTAGGGTGATCGATCAAGAGGAAAAATCTATTTGGAAAAATCTAGTTCGAGTCAGTTAATTACCTTACCTCTGTTGGTAAGTGGAAGGCCCATCCATGACCATGAGGTGATGAGGGTAAGCTGGAGCCTGGAGTAGTAAAAAGGCAGGGAAGAGAACTCTCAAGTTGTCAAGGGCACGCCTGGAACTGGAATGACCGCTTCACGCTTGGACAGTTCACAATTGGACGAAAAACAAATGGGGACGGGGACTCACCACTCACGGACTGCACGCTGGAAGCCTGGAACTGGAATGGCCGCTTTCCCGCTTGCCGCTTGGTGGCGGACGGGGAAGGAGAGCGGCGGGAGAGGCGGGAGCGGCGAAATCAAGAGCCGTTCGCACTTCGCAGACTTCGCGACAATAGAGGGAGAAGGACTGAAGGAGAGCGGCGGCCGCGGGATTTGGTTTTGGGGGGAAATCGGGATCTAGATTAGGGTTTTTAATTAAATGCTTTTAAAAAAAAAAAATCAGGGGGGGCACGTGCCCCCCCTGGCCTCAACTTAAATCCGCCCGTGCCGCTACTCCGCCAGGCCACTATTTTCGAGCCCCACGCAAGCGACGACTCATCTTATCGAGTACAACACGTCATTCTTCCTCGAGCCGCCTGCATGTCTCTGCATCGCGGACGCCTCCTGCTCATCAAGTCATAGAATCCTCTAGCCCTGTGCCCTGGACCAGCCTCCTGCCGCCTTTAACAATATTAAATATCGCGCTTCATTGTTCTTCTTATTAAAAGAGAGAGAGAGAGAGAACCTCAAAAAAAGAGAGAAAGAATGATATTCTTTTTTTGGGCATCATCATATGGAAGCTGTCGCGTCTCTCACGACAGCTCGATTATTCCAACCGCTTTGGGATACTCGAGCCGATCCATCATTCGCTCCTATTCGATGGATGGGTAACTCACTCAATCTACTGGATACTATCAAGAACATGATGCGAACATTCATGACCTCCATGGAAACACGCCTTTAGGATGACAAAGCACTTTATCAGGAAGACATGACACACGCACCAACAAACTTAATGATCTGACAGTCGCCATTGAAACAACCCTATCGACGACGTTACGGGCTAGGCCCATAATCGCCGTTGAAGCCAGACACCAAGAAGCGCAAGCCCGCCATTATCCACCCAACCCGATGATTGTGACACCACACCCCATGTCACCGCAGACTCCTGGGAGCCTCCTCCAGACACAATTTTGTTCTTTCTTGCCCGGGATCTCTTTGGATTTGATCCCCGGGCCATTCGTTCTTCCAACCACCTCCATCCAGCACCCTCCGCTTCCGTCACAGCCTCTGTTGGTTCCGAGCCCAGTCCAATTGCGAGCACCACTCCAATTGCGAGCACCACTCTACTGGCTCCACCCTATGCGTCCATCATGATCCCTGGCTCCACTAGATCAAGTGGTCTGTCTCGTGCGTCCACATCCGCATGAGGCAGTATTTATTCTGCGGCTACCAAGCACCCTACTCCTCAACGAGCATTTGACAGACATTTGTGATCACCATGAGAGCTCTCCTCTCGAGGACACATCAACTCCGCCCTTCCACTACCATGAATTGTTTTGGCGCGAAGTTAGGGAACCCAAAGATCGCACCGACCGAGCCACGCTCGAGTTTGGGGGAAAGCTTGATTTCAAGAAGGGATGAAATGTTAGGGCCCTCATTTCTTAAATGTTATGGGGCCTAGTTCTTAAATGTTATGTTCTCAGTCCTTATTATCCTTTTATGGTTATCTTTAATGGCTCATTTTAGGTAAGTCCACTTGTTAGGGCTTATATATCTTTTTTACGTTTATGCCCCATATGAAGATCTATTTGAAGTCCCTCGGGCTAGTGCAATGTAAGTGTTTTTATCTACAGTGAGTAAGAAGAAATCTATTTCTTTCCCCTTTGATGAGATATTGGTAGCTCTCTCTTCCCGAGCACACCCCGCCTAGGCAGCCACGGTTTCGGCACCACTGTATCCTTCGACTCGCTCATCTCCACCTTTGGCCTAGGGTTGTTCGCAAACCAAATAATTCATGAATAATTCGGGAATCGATTCGTTAAGATTCACATTTTTCGAATTCGAATCCGGATTTGAATCCAAATTCGGATTCGAGTAACATTCGAATCCTGAATCCGAATAATATTGTCTCTCTTGTCATGATTCATGAATAGTTGAATAGTTCGCTAATAATAGCAATATTTATATTATATATGAAAATTATCTTGATTGTCCGATCAAAGTCTATTTGGATATTTATTTGAAGCAAATTCTAATCTAAGCCCGAATCCGAATCCATGATTTTGGGACGAATCTGAATTCAAATTCAAATATTTGAACGAATCTGAATTTGATGACAAATTTTGAGTCGATTGAAGAGCTGTTCGATTCATTTTGGTTCGTGAACACCCCTACTCTGGATCCTTTCTCTTGACCCTTTCTCCGGCGACTCTACCAACGTCTTACGCCGAGCATGTAACAACTACCATCTCATGTATGATAGCTTGCTGTTAGTTGTTCTTCTAGCTTTTTCATTTATTTGATTCTATGAGGACATTTGGCAAGCATCTTATACTTTGACATACGTGGATGTCATTCCTTGATCAACAAGGAGCAAATGAGCCTTTTGTTGTGTGTTGAGCAAATTATGAGGCATGAAAATTATTTGATTATTTGACTTAATATAAAAAATATTTATTTTTAACTTCATAAACCATGTTACTTTTAGTTGCTAATAGTTTCATAATATAACATTTGTCTCTCATGTTTACTTGTTCTCAAATGATTATTGCAATCATCCTTGTAGAAGTTTATTCAAGCAATTTATGATTAGAGCTGTTTAATCTGTCCCTTTGCAACTTGTTTTCCTTTTGCTCTGTATTTTCATTTATTTTATACTGATTTTGATTACGAATAAAACATGCCTGTGGATGATCTTGCTATTAGATTCTTAAGGGAACTTTATTTTTGGTCATCATGTGTACTTCAATATATGCATTTCCTACTGATTTTGATTGCAAATAAACATGCATAGGGCTTATCTTGCTATTAGATTCCTAGTGGGACTTTATTTTTTGGGTATTGTTATTACTTTTGTAAATACACTACAATCTCAGACCCTCTGTACTTGTGTCCTTTTTTTCTTCTGATTCTCTTTACATGTTACTTAGAGTCATCTTTCTATAGAAGAAGAGGAACAGTACCCAAACGTGATTCGGTGGATGGACTATATCCAGGTATTTTTGTGAATCCTCTTTTACCTATTTTCTCTCATCTTTCTTGACTATTCCTGAGTACTTTAAGGGCCACATCATAATTGCTAGTAACATGCAAGATTCTGTCTCAGAACAGGTATACACTAATAATCTGTTAAATATTTACCACTATGCTTTGCTTATATTCATCAAAGCAAGAAAATAACTTTCCTTCCATTGTCAAATGAAACACCATGTATATTTATAGACTTTTCTGCATCCATCTGTTTTAAATATGTTTCTGTTTTAATTTACCTGATTGGGCTAAAATTCACTTCTGTAACTACCTTTTACTCTTTCTGAAGTTAAAATTCCCTTTAGTTCAGCCCTTACTCTGTTATTGCTCTGAGCAATGCTTCTATTTACATTTTTTTCCTTTATTTTTAAACCACGTTTAACTCCTTGTATTCAACTGTTGGTGCTTTCAATGACCAATTTATCTTTAGTGAGTGCATAGTTAGCTTTGGTCGGTTCAACTGCGACAGTCAATATGTTGGTTGATGATAGTGTCATGGGATGAGCTTATTACTATCACCACCCTCTCCGACAGTGGACATATTATTCTTTCTATTTCATCTTTAGAGATACAGAGGCTTTTTATTGAATATATAATTTTTTACCATTTACATGATAGTCATATTGGACTCATGTTTAACTTGAAAAAATATTTCCAATGATTTTTGAGCACAGAACAAGGAAGATTTTGGCGGAGCTTTTAATATGATTGCAGTCAAGAAGCTCCAATTTGAACATTTTGTGAGTTATTTCTGGTTATTGGACGTGTTGATTCCATTTCATTGAAGGATTTCATGTTATTATTCTATCTCATATCTATTTTTGTGGTCAGTCTTCTACTAGTGCTTCAGTTTTGGGCATCATCCTTTTCCCTTTTCTTTCTCTTTAACCTTTAGTTTTTAAAGTTTCATCTATTGGTTGGATGAATGTTTTTTTTGTGAGGCAAAAACCTCCATACAAGTGGATTATAGAGTTTTCTCAGTTTAAATTTATGCAAATATTCAATGAACTTTGAGTGTGCATTATGCAGGTAAGTGGGTTTCAATAAGTAATCTTTTTTTTGTTCCTCCTTTACAGGGTTCAGTGGACATGTTACCTGCCAATCAAACTAACAAAAAAATTGTTCAGTCCTCAAAATGTGTGGAGAAGCCAGATGAAAAAGTGAATGTGAATAAAGAACTTCCAGAGGTACTATGCTGTCTGAAATTTCATAAAATATGTTCTGCTACATTTTTTTTGAAAAAAATTTTCGCGATATATCAACTGCATAATGCAAAAGAATTTTATTCTTATAGATGATTATGACATGGAATTTCTTTCCCTAAACTGGCATATCGGCCGCCATTGTAAGCAGATCGACCATCATCTACAATAGTACTTGACCACATCCTCCACTTGTTGGATTTTCTTGACTAAATCTAGTTAGAGTACTGGATCTTCTGAATAAACTCGGCCTTTAGAAGTTTCTCTTCTTCGCGTATGTGTCCAATGAGTTGGAATGTTATTTTTCTCTTCTTCTTGACGAACATTTTTGTTGATGTTTAGAAGGTGGCATGCGTTATTGATGTGAAAGCCGATCGTAATCATTTGTGATCGGATCCTGCAATCACGAGAGACGATGCGTAGATTAATTTTGGATATTACACGTGAATGCCAAACATCTCAATGACTCCAACAAAATGCGTGGAAATGCTTTGCTGAAAAATTTTGTGGATACTGTCTTTATACCCTAGGCACTATTACCTCATCAATTTTCTCCATGAGATGCATGCGAGGAGCCTCCTTGCTCTTGCCAAAGGTTTGTTGGCAGCTCATTTCTTTTTGAATAATTGTTTGGGGGGGGGGGAGTACTTCAGCCATGTCTAGTTGGCTTGACGAATCTATATAGGAGACTCCGCTACAATGAGAGGTGCATCTCAAATCAAGACATGGCATTCTTTCTTGTGCTGAATCTCTCCCATGGCTTCTAAGTGGTCACTAGTGGTTGCATCACTAGCTCCATGACTTCTTGATGTTTCGTACTTGTTAGTTCTTTATTCTTGAATGAGGATTCACGCTAACTGCACCTTAAAAAGGTGCTAGAACCTAAATTATTAGTGGATAGTTTTGATACAGACTATGTTACCCGCGCACAATTGCCGGAGGAGCCACCCATCGCCGGGACGACCGGAGCTCGCTTATGGCAACCGCCTTAATTAATTGGCGTGATTAATCGGTATTAATTAATGGTTATTAATTAATAGTATTTTGTATTAATTAAGGCATATTAATTAGTCTTATTTCCTTGTAATGTTTTCCCTCGCTCATCTATATAAGGGGGAGGGGTTTTGATGTTGGGTCATCTTTTGTTATTTAGGGTTTTGGGCTCTCATTCTTGAGAGAGGGATTCCTTGGAAGGACCCAGCCTCCTTGATCTTGGTTGGAGTTCGCTTCGGAATTGTATCTGTGTTCTTGTTTAATGCAATCATGTCTCGCTCTTCATTCCAAGACGTACCAATGGATCTGACCTGCCACCCCCGTCTGCTCAGTTCAAAGCCGCCGGGGATCGAGCCACGGTGAACACCCGCCTCACCGCCATCTCCATTTGCGCGCGCCTTGATCAACAATTCGTTATGCTTCGCCGACATCCTCGCCACGACGCATCGCCTCCATGCCAAGCTCGATAGACTCGACGGGCTGGATCGACTTCCTCCAGCAGCCCGCACTTCTCCAGCACCAGTAGCTAGCGCCACAAGCGCCCTTTCTGCGCCGCTTCCGGCGGCCACAAAGGAAGCCCGCCCCTCCAACGTCGTTGTCACACCGCTTCCAACAAGCCACAGAGGAAGCCCGCCCCTCCAACGCCATTGTCGCACCGCTTCCGGCAGCAACAACACAAGCCCGCACTTCCAGCGTCGTCGTTCGCCAGCGCCAGCCCGCGCCACTTCGGAGCAACGAAAACACGCGACCTCTGTGAGCCCAACACAGTGCCACCTCCCGACCGCCGCTTCCGCTAGGAGACTTTCCCGCAGCTTCAATCGACGGCCGCGCAGATGATTTTCCCGATCGCTTGTGCCGCCCCCATCTCTTTTCCCTCTCGAGCCCCCCGCCTTCCTACTTTCCCCTTTTCAGACCTAGCGTGCACCTCACTCAAGTCCCCACTCTCCCATACCACCAAGCTATTCCCCTCCACTCCAAGACAAAACCTTAGCCAACCCCTTTTTTTCTCTCTCAACCCTTTATCATTTCGACAATTTTATTCAAATTCTCGTTACCCACACGGAGACAAGTTGTTTGTCGTTTCCGTTCTTAAACACCCCGATAAAGAATTACGACTCGGCCTTGAGTACAAGACCAATTTTCAAGACTGGACAATAATGTTACCCGCACACAATTGCCGGAGGAGCCACCCATCGTCGGGATGACCGGAGCGCGCTTATGGCAACCACCTTAATTAATTGGTGTGATTAATTGGTATTAATTAATGGTTATTAGTTAATTAATATTAATTTGTATTAATTAAGGAATATTAATTAATCTTATTTCCTTGTAATGTTTTCCCTCCCTCATCTATATAAGGAGGAGGGGTTTTCGATGTTGGGTCATCTTTTGTTATTTAGGGTTTTGGGCTCTCATTCTTGAGAGTGGGATCCTTGGAGGACCCAACCAACTTGATCTTTGTCGGAGTTTGCTCCAGATTGTATTCTGTGTTCTTGTTTAAAGCAATCATGTCTCTCTCTCTATTTCAAGACGTACCAGACTACTTGAAGATGGAAAAGAGAAAAATGGAAATCAAGAGAAGAGATGTATCCAATCAGACTAAAGGTTTTGGTGGGTAAGATGCTTGAAAAACGGTGCTTCAAATTTTAGCAAGATTTTTTCCTCCCGCACCATGAACTTTAAACATTTATACATAGCATAACAATCTTTGGTAAACGCAAGAAATACCTTTTTGTCTTATTATAACCACACCACAAAAGGATAAAATGTTTGGTGATAGATTCCATCACGCCTTCTGATATCTATGGTCTTCTGGCAGCTTTGTTGCCAACAAGGTGACTTGGAACCCTTTTATAAGGAGCCTATTTAATTCAATATCTAATGAGGCAAAATATCTTTGGTGAGATCTATGTAGCAGGATCAATCAGACGATTCTCTCTAGTCGGTTATCCTTGGAGAGATCCATTTGACGAGACCCATTTACCTAAATCTCCATGGCGAGATCACTTTAATAAGGAGCATTCACCATCTCCTTGGTTTTGGGTTAAATTGTCCTATCATCTCACGGTCATTCCTTCTTGACTCCGGTCAAAAATAGCTAATATGCCGTATTGGTACATTATCCGTCATTCACCTTTGTTAGTACAACAACAACAACACTCAAGCCTTTATCCCACTATAGTGGGGTCGGCTATATGGATCCTTTGTCGCCATTGTGCCCTATCTTGTGTCATAATCTCACTAATGCCTAAGTACATCATGTATTTCCTTATAGTTTCATTCCAAGTCTTTATTGGTCTACCCCTCCCTTGTTTAACATGCCTAGTGACTAGACTCTCACAATGCCTAACAGTTGCCTCTAATGGTCTTCTTTGTACGTGTTCAAACCATCTTAGTTGAGCTTCTCGCATCTTCTCTGCAATTGGCTCTACTCCTGTCTTATCCCTAATACATTCATTCCTAATTCTATCCAGTCTCGTGTGTCCACACATTCACCTAAGCATTCTTATCTCCGCAACTCCCATTTTTTGCTCATGTACACAATTCACTGCCCAACACTCAGAACCATAGAGCATCGCTGGTCTAATCACAGTATGATAAAACTTGCCTTTAAGTTTTAATGGTACTTTACGATCACACAAGATCCCTGACGCGCCTTTCCACTTCAACCAACCTGCTTGGATTCTTTGTGTCACATCTTTATCAATACCTCCGTCTTTTTGAGCTATCGATCCAAGATATTTAAAACATTCACTACGAAAAATATCTTGATCACCCAACTTAATAACGAAGTCATCCGTCCTTCTTACACTGCTAAATTTAAGCTCCATATACTCCGTCTTTGCCCTGCTCAACCTAAAACCCTTCTTTTCTAAATCACCTTTGTTAATAATGCACATATTAATAACAAAATACGTTATTTTTTGTGCCACATAATACAGGCAAAACTGATGAAGACATACTGTCCTAAAGTAATTGGTTTACACGTGATTGCTTATCATCTCGTCAAGTGTGTTTAAATGGTTTACTATCTCAACCGAATTGCTTAATTGAGCTATTCGATAGAGCTGCTTAGTTGAGAGTTCCTTTCAATATTAATACTTAGGTGCAAGTCTCTTGGGCCCGAGCCTCGACTAGGTGCCTACTCATAGGCTTCCTACGTGATGACATCAACTTGATCTTGAGTTTTTCTTATGTCGTCTCCTGAGTGCTCATGTACTTTAATCCCCTCCCGTGAAGAGCTTTGCCCTGGGTTTGGATGTAGGTCTTCATCCATGCTGAGCACCAGTATCCGAGAAGATCTTTTTCGTGACTTGTTATTAGGGGTCTTCCTTTGGATTCTTGAGGCTTCCTTAGGTGTTATCGTGTACACGGTATTGTTCCATCATGTCTGTATTGAAACTTCAACTAGAGGTTTATCGCCTTCTTTTGTAGCAAGTATATATGTCGCACCATTATACTCAAGCTAAAGATCATACTTTGTAAAAAAATTCTTTTGAGATTCCTTCTGGCAGAAGAAGAGGCTCATGCGAACCACTGATTATCAAAGTTTGAGCGTGATGTATGCCTTCAAGGAACATAGGGCGGAGTTTGTAATTTGTGGACTCTTCGGTAGGAGATGTTCTTGCAAAAATTGGTGCACCCATGGCATTCCTTTTCATTCTCCTTTTCCCAAGTTTATGCTTTGATCGATTATTCATTACAATCATAGGACAAGAACTCATACTTCTTGACCCTGTGAAAGTATGTTTTACTTAGTTGTAAACTTCAACCCACTTTATTCCATGATACCTCCTTCCGGAACATGATGAGTGTAAACTTGGTTCCCCCTTCTCAATATAATAGGTATTAAGGCTGACATCATGCAAGGCGCCTCAAACGTATTTTCATTGTCACCCAAGCAACATGTCACAAATTTCGAGACACTCTCCACCAATGACGTCATAATGAGCCTCATCTCGATATGCATTGATGGAGAAAGATCATCGTCACCTTTCACTTACCCTTGCACAAGATTCCGGTAAACCCACCCAATGTGATACTGGTTGAGATGAGGTTTGACAATCATGTTGGCAACGCTGACCCTCCACCGACTCAACATTAAGTATTGAGGTGACTATCATATAAGGCGCTTCCATCATATAAGGCGCTTCCATCATATAAGGCGTTTCCATCATATTGCCATGGTAGGCCAAGCAACATTTCACAAATACCGAGACTCTAGGCGACTCGACAATAGACCTCGTCTTGATATGCGCCATTAGAGGATGACAACTGACACATTTCTCAAATCCTTGCGTGAACAGTTGGCTCAAATTACATGATATCTCTGTGAGGTTCGGTTCGTCAGTCAACTTGACAGTATTAAACTCTTTTTGGTCTTGAACTCATACGACTGAGTTGCCAATTTTTTATGTATTAAAAATTGACCAAAAATTTATAAGCATGATATATTTTACTCTTTACTATTTTTTAGAAAATTTTGATGTGTTTAATTATTTACAAATGTTTTTATAAAACATTATTTACATCTATATTCTTATTCTATATTCTTAAAGTTCCATCTTGATTCCTGGATGTCACTATTCAATATACCTACACTCCAATCTTCTTTAATGCGCAGCAAATCAAATCTCATGGACTTGATCGCATACTCTTTTATCAATAAAAATTATATGCAGATATTTTTTTTGCTCTCTACTTTCTCATTAATTTCTTAATAAAATAATTGTTTTGATAATAGTTCTTTCTGTCATGAAATTAATTCACAGAAATTAATGTAATTTATTTAAGTTCATTCTTAGCTCTTTTCTTTCGCTTCATTTCATGACTTGAAATTTGATTTCTCTATAAATACACAATCTGGAACTTCTCATGTCTTCTTAAATATTGATACCAAAATATTTTTCTCCAATCATTTGAGATTATCTTAGTATTTACAATCCACTGAAAAAACTACTTTGATTTTTCTTATAATTCTAATTTTTAATACACATCTCATTGGGACCTGGACCCTTACGTTTATGCTTCTTCTCAAAAACAATTTCATTTTATTTTTTTGAATCAATCTATAATATACCTCAATATTCTGTTCCTCATGCCCTTTCAAAATTTTTCGCTTTTAAACTCTCATTTAATTACTTCAAGTACCATTTCATCTCTACTCGATGCTTTATCTTTAATTAAGATGATGGCCATCGCACTTCGAGCACATGTCATCTGAGCTGATGGGGATCTCAGTTTGAGCGCGGGCCGTCGCACACTAGGCCCGCACATGGCTAATCTCGCAACCAACTGTTACCACAAGAGAAAACACTTGCATTAATCGAAACAAGGATATAATCACGAGGTATACTCGTGTCTTCTTCTAGAGGCTGGTTCCTCCAAGAGGAGAACCCAAACCCTAATAACATAAAAGATGCATAATACTCCCATACCACCTCCTTATATGGGGGAGGGAGGCTCACAATGATAATCATAAAATAAAGACAAGATAAATGAAATTACGCGCACATGCCTAACAATATACCCCGCCAGAAAAACTACCTTGCCCTCAAGGTCAGAGCGCCGTCCTCCAATAGTAGTGATATGACCGCGGGGGGCCTATACGTAGAGGTGCCTAGAGCGCCGTTAGGAGGTACATTGATGATCGCCAGCGCGTCCAAGTCAGCAGCAGTGAGCTCGTGCACGTCCTCCCCAATGAGGTACTAGAGTTCCTTCAAAGGACAACCATGAGTAGGCGAGTAGGGTTGCCTGCAACGAAAACACAGGCCCTTGCTCCGTAAGTCATGATACTCTTGGGTGGATAGGCGGTTAGTGGGGGCAGGACGGTTGTTGCGTGGGCCCATAATGGATGGACGAGGTAGAGGAGGTGGTAGTGGCGGTTGTTTCGTCTGGGAAGGAAAGTATGGTTGGTAGGGAGGTTTGGAGGGAGAAAGTGTGGAAGGAGGGTCCCCGGACAATGCGAGGAATTCAGCCTCCACCAGTGGGGAGAGGTCCATGGCTTGGTTCACAGTGACTGACTGAAGGGTACGGAGGCGGGCTCGGATATAGGGTTGCAGGCCATGCATGTTGTATGCTAAGTAATGATCGGGGGGGGGGGGAGAAGTCCCGGGAGTCTCGGACATGGGTGACCAACTCAATAAACATATCAACGTACGAGTCAATGGAGCCGGTTTGACGGACTCTGCAAAAGCGCTCGATCATGGATCCGGAGTAGTGGTGATCGTACCTCTGAATGAGGGCCTCCGCGAGGGCCGTCCAGGTGAGGCCGGGGGAGGATTGGCGGAGCCAGCGTACCCAATGGAGGGCGGACCCTTCCATGCCGACGATTGTTGTAGAGACCTGTTGCGTCGGAGGAGTCTGGTGAATATCAAAAAACTGTTCGACGCGGGCAATCCACCCAAGTGGGCCAGTCTCATTGAATGTAGGGATGTCGGGACGTGGGAGCTGTGGAGGTAATCCCGTCAAGGCGGGATCGGCGGGGGCCGCTGTACTAGGGGATCCCAAGGCGGAAGCAATAGTAGGCCTGGAGTTCTGGCCGAGTTACAGGCTTGTGAAACATGGTCATAAGTGACGTGAACTGATCAGCCTGGGCGTCGAGACGCGAGGTGATGCTGATGAGGGTGTGTTCGATGGACTTCCACACGGGATTCCATCCGACTCTTTGGCATAAGAATCGAGCGGCACTGCGGAGAAGGGAGCGGACCGCGATAGACAGAGGAGAGGACTGCTGGACGGAAGCAGAAACGGTCAGGAGCCGGCGTAGCTGGCAAGGGGACACACGGGTCTGGCCTGGAGTAGTCGGGGCCGGCTAAGGAAGGCCGGATCGGGGCGCTGTTGTCGACGGAATGGGAGACGCGATCGAGATCGTGGCTGCGACGGCTGCGACGGACGGCAGAAGCTGCTAGGGCACAACAGCGGTCGACGAAAACTGCTAGGCGCTGCTGGCGGCGGACGACGGAAGCGGCAAGGCGTGGATGGCGGTGGAATCGACTGCTGATGCCGATGCAGGTAGCGAACGCGCGAACGGAACCCGTCGGCCTATCCAGGCGGGATTGGCAATGTCAGGCCAATGTTACCACAAGAGAAAACACTTGTATTAATCGAAACAAGGATACAATCACGAGGTATACTCGTGCCTTCTTCTGGAGGCTGGTTCCTCCAAGAAGCCTTTTTCCAAGAGGAGAACCCAAACCCTAATTACATAAAAGATGCATAATACTCCCATACCACCTCCTTATGTAGGGAGGGGGGGGGGAGGGGCTCACAACGATAATCATAAAATAAAGACATGATAAATGAAATTACGTCCACGTGCGTAACACAAACATTGATCTGATCGTCATTTGGACGATTCGAGGCCGTTGTCGCGTCCAAAGCGTAGTTTGGATATTTCTTATATAGTTTCTTTTTTTGTGTGTTTTATTTAGTGAAATCAGACAAACATCGCGAACGGTTAATTATATTAGATGGGGCTAGTTTTGGAGGCTATCGCAGAATTTGGAGATTTTCTTCCCTGATTCCGGTGGACTTTCTTGTGGTATCAAGTTCTTAAGATCCTGGGTGCCGACTCGTAGGTTTGTATCTTGCATCCCCATTGCATTCCTACCATTTTTGTCTCTCCCCTCTCTGTTTCTAGTGTCCAACCACTCTCCAATCAGCCGCCATTTCCCCCTTCCCGTATTCCTGCTGCTGTCCCTTTTCTCCCCACCTTACAGCCCGGCGGTACCTTTCGCATGCAGTCCCCACTCAACCACTCCCTCTCTCAGCTCATCCAGTCCAAACCACCACCTCCCCTAGGTCATCTACAAACCAGGACGAGCCACTTTTCACCCCCAAAACAGCCAGCCATCACTCCTACAACCCTTCACAGCTAGCCCACATCATCCCAGCTATCCTTCCTCTAGGCCGAACCTCGCTATACCCCTTACCTTCCATATATTGCCCACCTCCATCCCATATTTCCCTCCAGAATCCACCATACATCCGTTTCCACTCCCCAAATAGTTGCCGTCTTATCTACATCCACCGAATCTCCACTCCTTTGCTCACAGCCCCTAACTCCAGATTTTTAATTATTTGAATTTATTGTTTTTTAGCATTCGTACATGGAACAGATTATTTGTATTTTAATGGATCTCAATTTTTGTTGGTTTGCCATCTTTATTACTTATCGTGATCTGAAGATTTTATTCGCTTGCGCATAATAAATAACGGCTGATGCAACCCGCGTCGCTTCTTTTTATTATTATTATCGCACGTCTTTTATTTTTTTAGCGCATGCTTTCGGGCAATTTTGGGATTATTATGTGGCGTTGAGTTGTAACACGCATGTTATGAGCGCCCTGGTGTAATTTTGTATCGCGCATGTCTTTCGCGCAATTTTTGTTTGGCTTGTTGGTGTGACCGGCCAACGAGACCTTGAATGCATAGGTCCGGTAGTTTAGGAGGTAAATTAGCTTAGGGCAAGCTTATAATAATTATCTATTTCATTATAATCATTATTTTTCCAAAATCTGATTTAGATTTTTAATTGGGAATTAGCTGTGGTCCTGCACCTTCATTTCATCAAGTCAGCCCATTCCTTAAGATCCTTTGATATCTGCCTCTATTAAAACCCCATTCTAGGCCCATAACAAAACCCTAATCTTGAGTATAAAAGTAACCCATCCTCTACTGATTTCTGCAGCTGGGAAAAGAAGGAAACAGTGCCGCCGAAATCGCGTGCCCCTATTTCCTTCCCTCCAGCACTGCCTTCGTCCTCCATGTCCGACGAAGCTCCCGTGAAGCCCGCCTCCTACTCTGCCGCTATAACCTCGATCTCCCGTGCGTATTAGCTCGCCGAAAATTCCATCGGTGTTCTTCTTCGACGGAAGCCCCCGACGAGATTTCCCTCCCCGTCCTGCTCCGGCGCCGCCACTGGGGACCTTTCCAAGGGTCGGTGTGCACTTCTCCGTCCATTTCCGAGCAGTTCGTCCCCTCCTCTACTGCCTGTCGACGCTCCAGCCGCCATCGCCTTCCCCGTCCATAGCTGCCGACGCAGTCTTCTGGTCCAGAGCTGCTCTCTCCTGTCCCAGGCGATCTCACCTTCAACTCCAGCTTCTCTCGCCGTTTTCCTTGCTTCCATTTGGCGCCTTCCCTGTTCTAGTGCTTGCTACTGCGCCGCCAAGTCCAGTCCAAGCTTCCAGTGAACTTTCAAGCCAAGCTTTCAACTTTCCCACAGTCCCAGACAGTCCCTTCTTTGGGGATTTTGTGCACAACTGTTATTCCTTCACCTGCGGTTATACCTTTCGGCCCTTACGCTCTCAAGCCTTAGTAATTTTTATGCTCAAATTTTGTAAATGAATAGTGAAATTATTAGAGCTTGCCCGGCTAATTTCATCCCCTAATTAGCGTATTTTCTTACGTGCTATTGTCACCATTTAATTTTTGTGCCTGTGGAATTAAGAATCATGATGTTTGTACGTGCTTGCGGTGACCTTATGATAGTTTGCGACGCCTAGGTCGTTTAGTTCTGTGGAGAAAACCTGAAACTTGTATATACTTTCTCAATAATCACATACAAGGTATGAATACACATTTATAGGAGGGAGAAAGAGAGAAGAGATCCATATACATGATGTGGGACTGAAGAGGAGAGAAGAAGAAAAATAAACAAATGAGCTCCATCATATGCCTCTTTACATAGGCTTTTCCAACACTCCCCCGCAAGCTGGAGCGTACAAGTCATAAGCACCCAGCTTAGACAGGAACTAATAAAATATGGTACTTGGTATGGCCTTTGTGAGGATATCAACAACTTGTTCAGTACCCAGAACATGCTTCAATTCTATCTTCTTCATTTGAACTTTCTCCCGGATAAAGTGACAGTCCACTTCAATATCTTTCGTTTTTTCATTTGAACTTTCTCCCGGATGGCTGGTGAGGGAAGTTTTACTCTTAGATCGGCGAGGAGACTTTCAAGCCACCTGAGCTCAGAGACAACCGATGTCATCGATTGGTATTCTGCTTCAGCTGAGGATCGAGCAGCCACAACTTGTTTTTTACTCCGCCAGATAACAAGATGACCTCCAAAATAGGCACAAAAACCAATGGTTGACCGCCGATCATCCAAGGAACCAGCATAATCTACATCCGAATACACAACCAATGTTGGAGTAGAGGATGAGGTTTTGTATACCAGCCCTTGACCCGGAGCTGTTTTAAGATATCTTAGGATGCGTTCGACGGCTTGAAGGTGAGATATTCGAGGAGCATGCATATACCGGCTGACCACCCCAAGAACAAAGGATATATCCGGTCTTATGACCGTTAGGTAGATCAATTTTCCAACAAGTCGTCAATAATATTCAGGATTTTGGAGAGGAAGATCTGTATCAGAAGCATATGCACACAACTTATGATTTGCATTCATTGGAGTAGTAGTCGGCTTGCATCCAGAGTAGCCAGCATCTTGAAGGAGATCAAGGCAGTACTTCCGTTGGGAGAGGACAAGTCCATTCGGTGGTCTTGCGACCTCAAGACCAGTGATGTTGTTTGAAAGACGGAGCTAAGATGCTGTTTGACCGCTTGGATTTTCTTTGAATCGTCACCAGTGATTAAGATGTCATCAACATATACTAACAGAAGAACCGTTCCTGTTGCCCGATGTCGAGTGAACAAAGAGAAGTCTGTTGAGCTTTGAGAAAAGCCGACTTCCCGAACTGCCTTACTGAACCTATCTAACCATGTCCGAGGGGATTATTTGAGACGATAGATGGACTTCTTAAGATGACAAACTCGGGACTCCTCCGTGGTCTCAAACCCGGGAGGTTGCTGCATGTAGACTGTTTCATGGAGGTCGCCATTCAGAAACGCATTCTTGATATCCAGTTGATGTAAGAGCCAGTGGCGATGCACAACCATGGAGAGGAGGACACAAACAGTGTTGAGTTTGGCTACTGGAGAGAATATTTCCTCATAATTGAGACTTTGCTGTTGGGTGAAGCCACGAGCCACCAGTCGGGCTTTTAGGCGGTCAATTGTCCCATCATGAGCATGTTTGATGACAAAAACCCTTTTACACCCAACAGGTGTCTGGCCGGTAGGTAGAGGTACCAGGTTCCATATCTAGTTAGCCCAGAGAGCAGTCATTTCTTCTTCCATGGCTGCCCGCCAGCCAAGATGTTGGAGAGTCTCCTACACAGAGTTAGGTATAGAAATCGAGGATAATGAAGTGACAAATTTTTGAAGTTATGGGGATAGGCGATGTAAGGATACATAGTTCGCCATGGGATGAGCGGTTGATTCTGGTGCTGGATCAACAGGACGTGGAGCGTCAGAAGTTGAAGCCGACTGCATTGGGGCAACAGAGCCAGGATGGTGATGAGTGTTGACATGTATAAGAGGCGGCTTGGGAAGAGCGGTAGCCCGATCATGAATTGGTGGAGTGGTAACGGGAATGACAGGTCGTGGGACGGGTGGTGGTAGAGGAATTGGATCTGGAGCGGAGAAGAAAGGAAGATCCTCCCGAAAAGTAACATCAGCAGAAACAGTCACCTTGCATGTAGTAGGAGAGTAACACACGTAGCCTTTCTGAGTTCGTGAATAGACAACGAAGATGTGTTTGGCCGCCCGGGGATCCAACTTGTCCATGGATGGACCAAGAATTTGAACATAACAAATATAACCAAAGATGTGGGGTGTGAGAGAGAATGTCGGAGTAGAGGGGAACAGGAGGCTGAACGGAGTGACATTTTGGAGTATGGGGGAGGGGAGACGGTTAATCAGATAACATGCCGTTGAAAGCTCAAAGTTCCAATAAGCTTTGGGAACCTGCGTGTGAAGCATGAGAGGGCAAGCAACATCAAGCAGATGTCGATTCTTACTTTCTGCGACTCCGTTTTGTTGGGGGTATAGACACACGATGTTTGGTGAATGACCCCAAATTTAGAGCAGAGATTCACAAATTCGTGGCTAGTGTATTCGTGAGCATTATCGGTGCGAAGAGATTTGATGTTCGCGGAGAATTGCGTGCGGGTCTCAAGGAGGAATGCCCGAAAGACACGGGGAAGCTCAGAGCGATCATGAAGTAAATATAGCCACGACATCCGAGAATAATTTTCAATAAAAATTAAAAATAGCGATACCTAAAAAGACTAGTGATTTTGTACGGATCCCAAATATCGGAGTGTACTAAAATAAAAGGAGCAGAACTCCGATTACAATGAGATGGAAAAGAGGAACGGGGCTGTTTGCCGAAAATACAAGATTCATACTGAAAAGGAGGAAGAGATACATCTGGTAGAGCCTTCTGGAGGACCGGTAAAGGGGCATGCCCAAGACGCTGATGCCAATCGACGGAGGAGACGGAGGAGAGGATAGTAGGAGAGTCATCAAGAAGGTAGATCCCGTTCTGCAGTCGTCCCTTACCAATGATATTCCGCGTCCGTCAATCCTGTATCAGAAAAGAAGAATATGTAAATGTTACGGAGCAATTCAAATCAGCAGTGAGGCGACCAACAGACAGTTAATTAAACGGGGAGCCCGGAACATGAAGAGCCGAGCGTAGGGATAGAGAAGTGAGAGGGATATCGGCAGAGCCGGAGACCGGAATAGTGTCCCCATTGGCCACTGTGATACACTTAGGATGAGGAGAATCCAAGTACTGATGTGGCCGCAGGGAGGTTATGTGATGAGTGACACCTGAATCCACTATCCAGTGCGGACTAATGAAGAGACAAGCGATACCTTCATTTAAGATGGAGGCAACTGAGGCAACGAAGGCAGGTGGGCGGCTGAGCAGACCATGAAGTTGTTGGAGCTAAAGCCGGACCTCTTTAAGGTCAGTACGGGTGACAGATAAGTCGTTGACAGCAACAGAGGCAAGCAGACGAGGAGGAGGCCTATGCTTGCGGTAGCAAGTGGCCTCAAGGTGGTCGTCCTTACCGAAAAAGGAACACTTTGGTCGTGGCCGACCACCCTGACCTCTGCCCCGAGAACCTGAACGTCCCCTACAAGCAGGAGGAGGGAGAGGCAGCAAGGGCGCAAAAGTCTGCTGAAGGAGGACCGGTGACGGAGGTCTAGAACTGTCAGGAGGTGGTGAGAACTTGAGCAACATGGAGCACACATCATATAGTGACGGAGTAGCAACAGAGGAGAGGATCTGAGCCCGAACGCTCTGAAGATGAGGCGGGACACGAACCATCATCATGACAACACCGACGGCTTATTTTTGGGTACGTTGGGCAGCAATATCCGTCATAGGGGGTTGATGTTGAATCCAGGCTTCAACCAGAGTCTTGACCCGAGCAACAAAGGAGGTGAGGTCGGCGGCCCCGCCAACGTCAGGAGTCTGAAGATCTGTTATGATGTCATACAGGTGTTGGAGACTATCTTTGTCGGAATAGAGAGAATGGAACCATCCCACATCGCCTTAGCCGTCTCATGATATATGGTCATGCGATAAGGTTCGTCATCAAGGGAGTTGAGGAGCCATGTCTGAACTCGACCATCGTTGCACAACCAGTCTTCAGTAGGTGCAGCGGGAACAACTTGGGTAAGTGATGTAGGAAGCCTTTGGACTGAAGAACTCGGCGAACAGAGTGCACCCACTCCACAAAGTTTTTTTTCCCGGCTTACGAAATAGTGGTGATCCGCAATTCATCCCGGAGTTCAGTGACAAGGGTCGGGCGGTCTGCAGGAGAGAAAGCCACCTGTCCGGTAGAATCAAGAGATGACCCCATGACAAGACGGTCAGGAGGCTAGATCGGCGGCAAGAAGACCAGCGAATAGAGAGGAGACCGCACGAGCAGATCAGACGATCAGAACAAGCAAAAAGAGGCTGCACGGTAAACCGCGCAAGAAGACCGCACGGTCTCGGTGACAACACACCAACGACAAGGAAGAGACCGCAACCAAGATGCGGAGCGGTTAGAGAGGAGAAGCCGCCCGGTTACTGTGGCAACACACCAGTGGCAAGGAAGATGTCGCCACCAAAATGCGGAGCCCGCCTCAGAGAGGAGAAGCCACAACGATTAGAGAAGTCGCAGCGACCAAGCAGCAAAGAAATCGCGCGAGAAGACCGCACGGTCACGGTGACAACACACCAGTGGCAAGAAAAGAGGCCGCAACAAAGATGCGGAGCCCACAACGGTTAGAGAAGCCGCAACGACTAGATAAGTCGCAACGAGAAGAAAGAGGAGACCGCAGCGAGAAGGCGGATAGACAAGCACACGACGAGAAGGCAAGCACACAACGAGAAGGCGAGAACGTGTCGGCAAGGCGAGTAGACAAGGAGATCGCATAAGGAGACCACAACGAAAAAAAAGAGGAGCGGGTAGACAGGAAGAAACCGCGCGGTTAGATGTGGAAAGGGGAAATGCCCCCACCTGACAGAGAGAGATTTATAAGAGGGACAAGAGGAAGAGGAAGAGGAAGAAAGGGAGGTGGAAGCCACGAGAGAGAGCCGAAGGAGGAGCAGTTAGAGAAAACTTAACCGCGCGGGAAACAGCGGTTAGAGCAGGCTAGACCGCGCGGGAAGCAGCGGTTAGAGAAGACTTAACCGCACGGAGGACCTGTTTCCTCTGATATCATGTGGAGAAAACCTGAAACTTGTATATACTTTCTCAATAATTAAATACAAGGTATGAATACACATTTATAGGAAGGAGAAAGAGAGAAGAGATCCTATATATGATGTGAGACTAAAGAGGAGAGAAGAAAAAAAATAAATGGGCTCCATCATGAGCCTCTTTACATAGGCTTTTCCAACAAGTTCGTTTAAAATAGCCCGTGAAGTTGCCTCGCGCCACATTTATTTTAAAAGATCTCAATTTTTATATTTCAGGGATGAGAGGTTACCTCCAGGTGGAGTCGCAACGACAGTTTCCGCAAGGTAGCTTACAACATTTCTTTGAGCGACAGTTGGATTTTCTACTTGCAGGTTACATCGAGTCTCGTCGGGGTCGAACTCTTTAAACCCCGGGAGAATCGATGCAACCCACGTCGCTTCTTTTTATTATTATTATCGCACATGTCTTTTATTTTTGTAGCGCATGCTTTCACGTATTTTGGGGATTTTTTTGTGGCGTTGAGTTGTAACGCGCATGTTATGAGCGCCCTGGTGTAATTTTGTATCGCGCAATTTTTGTTTGGCACGTTCGTATTAATCATTATTTAGCTTAAGGCAAGCTTATAATAATTATCTATTTCATTATAATCATTATTTTTCCGAAATCTGATTTAGATTTTTAATTGAGAATTAGCTATGGTCTTGCACCTTCATTTCACCGATTCAGCCCATTCCTTAAGTTCCTTTGATATCTGCCTCAATTAAAAGCCCATTCTAGGCCCATAACAAAGCCCTAATCTTGAGCATAAAAGAAACTCGTCATCTACCGATTTCAGCAGTTGGGAAAAGAATGAAATAGTGCCGCAGAAATCGCGCACCCCTATTTCCTTCCCTCCAGTACTGCCTTCGGCCTCCACGTCCGACGAAGCTCCGCTGAAGGCAACATTTTTTGGTCTGGGCCTCGGACGAAGATCATCGTCCGGGGCCTTTTTGATTCTGACGTGTGGCAGCTTCTTTGTTCTTACTTTTTTTTTCCTTGAGAAATCTCTTCCTGCCAGTTATTAAAATATGAATATATATTACTCATGTAAATAGCTAAAAAATTGTACTTTTATCTCAGATATTAAAAACAAATGCCGAGAAATTACACTGTTATCTCAGATATTATAGGAAAAAACTGAGATAATATATTTTTAACTCAAACAATACGAGATTGTATTTTTTCGTTTGTTTTCTTTGGGAAATCTCTCTATGCTAACTATTTTATGTAATATATGAGAGAAAATATAACTTCTCAGCTATTTTTAACATTGTTTATGAGATAACTTCTTTGTAGTTCTAGTTGTGACCAAGAGAACTTTGTTGTATCCTAGATAGTTTTTTTTCTCTCCGATATTGTACTAGTTGTATCTGAGCAATTTTAGTCATGACTTAGAGATTTTAGTTACTTCTTGGTTGAATACATTTATATCTTAAAGTTGTATCTTAGAGATTGTATCTTAGAGATTTTAGTCATGGCTTAGAGAATTTTGTTGTATCTTAGAGATTGTACTAGTTGTATCTGAGCAATTATAGTATTTGATTAGGGATTTTAATTGTATCTGAGACTGAAAAAGTTGTATCTCAAAATTATATTATAGCGTATCTGAGCAATTATAGTATTGACTTAGAAATTTTAGTTGCATTATAGTGTATTTAACCGATTAAAAACATGAAATGCCTGTAACAGAACATTGATTACATATTAATCTCATATATTTTGGTGGATCCTTCAGTAAATATCTGAGTTTAATATTTTCATTGACTAAAATGAATATTCTTTGAGTTAAAATTGTAATGTATTAGCTATTTTTTGTAATATCCAAGATTAAAAAGTAATCTCTAAATTATTTTTTTTATATCTGAGATAGAAATAAAATCTCTCAGCTACTTACATATGTAATATAATATGCATGTATATTTTAATAGTTAGCGTAAATATTTCCTAAAAAATGGCTAAGGAAGAAATTTTAAAAGCCACGTGTCAGAATCAACCAAGCTTTTAAAAGCCACGCATCAGAATCAGTCAAGCCCCGGACGATGCTCTTTGTCCGGGACGCGGACCAAAAAATTTCGCCCCGTGAAGCCTGCCTCCTACTCAGCCACTACAACCCCAATCTCCCGTGCGCCTCAGCTCGTTGGAATTTCCATCGACGTTCTTCTTCGACGGAAGCCCCCAACGAGATTTCCCTCCCCATCCTGCTCCAGCGCCGCCATTGGGGACCTTTCCAAGGGTCGTCATGCACATCTCCATCCATTTCCGAGTAGTTCGTCCCCTCCACTGTCTGCCGACGCTCCAGCTGCCACCGCCTTCCCCATCCAGAGTTGTTGATGCAGTCTTCTGGTCCAGAGCTGCTCTCTCCTGTCCCAGGCGATCTCACCGTCTATTCCAACTTCTCTCGCTATTTTCCTTGCTTCCAGCCGGCGCCTTCCCTGTTCCAGTGCTTGCTACTGCGCCGCCGAGTCCAGTCCAGCTTCCAGTGAACTTTCAGCCAACTTTCAACTTCCCCACAGTCCCAGACAGTCCTTTCGTTGAGTATTTCGTGCACAACTGTTATTCCTTCACCTGTGGTATACCTCTCGACCCTTACGCTCTCAATCCTTAGTAATTTTTATGCTCAAATTTTATAAATGAATAGTGAAATTATTAGAGCTCGCCCGACTAATTTCATCCCTTAATTATCGTATTTTTTACGTGTTATTGTCACCACCTAATTTCTGTGCCTGTGGAATTAAGAATCATGACGTTAGTACGTGCGTGCGGTGACCTTATGATAGTTTGCGACGCCTAGGTCGTTTAGTTCGTTTAAAATAGCCCGCGAAGTTGCCTCGCGCCACATTTATTTTAAAAGGTTTCAATTTATATATTTCAAAACTACAACCCTAAATTTTAGATCACATCAACGACCCTCCACGGAGGAAAGCCCATCCTGCCTACAACAATAACACTCAAGCCTTTATCCCACTATAGTGGGGTCGGCTATTTGGATTCTTTGTCGTCATTGGTCTACCCCCCCTCGTTTAACATACCTAGGGACTAGACTCTCACGACGCCTAACAGGTGCCTCTAATGGTCTCCTTTGTACGTGTCCAAATAATCTCAGTCGAGCTTCTCGCATCTTCTCTGCAATTGTTGCTACTCCTGTCTTATCCCTGATACATTCATTCCGAATTTTATCCAGTCTCGTGTGTCCACACATCCACCTAAGCATTCTCATCTCCGCAACTCTCATTTTTTGCCCATGTACACAATTCACTACCCAACACTCAGAACCATGGAGCATCGCTGGTCTAATTGCGGTATCGTAAAACTTGCCCTTAAGTTTTAATGGCACTTCACGATCACGTAAGATCCCTGACGCGCCTCTCCACTTCAACCAACCCGCTTGGATTTTGTGTCACATCTTTATCAATACCTCCGTCCTTTTTGAACTATCGATCCCAGATATTTAAAACACTCACTACAAGAAATATCTTGATCACCTAACTTAATAACTTAGTCATCCGACCTTCTTGCACTGCTAAATTTGAGCTCCATATACTCCGTTTTGCCCTGCTCAACCTAAAACCTTTCTTTTCTCAAGTATCTTGCCAAGATTCAAGTTTTGTATTGACACCCTCGCACATCTCATCGACCAAAACAATATCATCCACAAACAATAAACACCAAGGTATTGCTTGTTGGATATGTCTGGTGTGCTCATCTAAGATAAGGGTAAAGAGATAAGGGCTTAAATATGAACCTTGATGTAAGCCAATAGTGATGGGGAATTCATGTGTTAATTTCCAGATGTTCTCACCCTCCTCACTGAATTTGTATACATATCTTTGATTATGTCAATGTACGATACATTTACACCTTTCTTTTCTAAGACTCTTCATAAGATCTCTCTTGGAACTCTATCATAAGCCTTCTCAAGATCGATGAACAACATGTGCAAATCTTGTTTTCCTTCTCGGTAGTTGTCAACGAGTCTCCTCAAGAGATGTATAGCTTCCATGGTCTACCGCCCTGTCATGAATCCAAATTGATTTTCTGAGATATTAGTCTCCCGTGACTCTTTTTTCTATTACTCGTTCACATAGTTTCATGATATGACTCATCAATTTAATTCCTCTATAATCAACGCAATTTTGCATATCTCATTTGTTCTTATACAAAGGTACCAAGATACTTTCTCTCCATTGGTCTGACATCTTCTTTGATCCTGCCTAATTGTTTTAAATTATCCGAGTACTACTTGTATTAATTGCATGCCTTTTATGCTTTTGTTTCTACTTGCAATTTACGACCGGATCACTCCTTGCATAAACGCATCATCCTAGGGTTAGATAGAATTTTTACCCGCTTCAATTGTTTATAGTTCACTCACTATCCCTACCCTGCGTCATAAGATCTTAAATATCTTTACTTCTAATGCATCTAATTTCATTAAAATTTCTAGATCCGTTTTTTTTACTTCTTCCTTATTACCAATTCTATTGATCAAAAAGTGCAACTTTTGCTTTGTCCACTAAGTATTATTCAAAATAAGCCTCATTATTTAAATTTGTTTAAAAAGCACCTTTCATTTTCATATTAACCTTTTTGTACCTTCTCACTCCACCATGAAATTTTCTTAATAATATATTGTTTATTGGTGGACTCTCCTAATATATTAATGGAAATTTTCCTAATAGAACTATCCAAAATGGATTCTGAACTCTATTTGTTTCCTCTTCAAATTTTAAAACTTTGTATTATGATCAAGGATAAATTCCAGGAAGAATCCGACAAGGGGAAGTGGCCGGCGGAGGTGAGGGAGAGACAAAACCCTAGAGGGGAGGAGGCGAGGACTAGAGAGAGAGGGGAAGTTAGAGAGAGATAGAGAATTTCACTATATTTCTTCCATAACCATTACAAGACCCCAAAGACCCTATATATAGACGCCGATGGCATAATTGTAAATAACACAAACATAAAACAAATATTAAAACACTTAAGCGCTACGACACGATTCGATCCAACCGACTCGATACAACCCGACTCCACATTTAAATAATAATAATAATGCAAAATAACTGATGCCGGATCCAATGCAAGATAACTGGTGGCGGATCCATAACACTTTGGTTGTAAGTTAAATCTAGGATAGCGTACTTCAAGAATGAAGAATGCGCAGAGCTTGCTTTATACTGCCTGTTGATATAATAATGCTTTGATAAGAGAATACAATTGTTTTTTTGGTAACGTTATGTTAAATCTTCCACATTTTTTTTAGTTGTTTCCTTACCATTTAATAATTATTTTATGGCCATAATTTACAAGAAAAAGACATCTGTTGCTGATAAAGCCTCGATCGATTCAACTGAAGTCGAAGGCACTGGTGTAAAAGTTACTGCAGAATTAACTAAGAAGAACACACAGGAAAAAAAGAAGCCTTCGGAGGAGTCCTCTGAAAGGGACACAGAATGCCCTATTACAATTCTTAATTTACAGGTTGGTGTTATTCTCAAGGCATGGAAGCATCCTTCTGCTGACAGGTATATTTTCCTTTGCCTTCTTGGTAGTTCACATAATGCATAGCAATTGATATCGGTTAAAATCACACAGTTTGCTAGTTGAGGAGATAGATTTGGGAGATGGAAACAATCGCCAAGTAGTTAGTGGACTTGCCAAGTATTATAGTCCTGAAGATCTTACTGTAAGTGGCTGATTAACATTATTTTTGCTACATTTTGTTTAAATTTTTTTTTTTTTTTGTATTTAAATGTTGAATGAAGTGTTAACAAAGATGTAGAAGTTCATTTGATTTTTTATACAGAATCGCCGTGTGGTTTTAATTACAAATGTGAAACCCGGGAAATTGAGAGATGTGATGTCCTCTGGATTGGTATGTTTATTTATTTGATGTTTTCTTCTAGTTGTCTATGCAATGTAATGTTTTTCATCACTGTATGCTGCACAAATCATAATGATAATGTGCTTCTTTATAAAAATTAAAGCAACAAAAGCATTCCCAAACAAATGTCATTTTTTATTTCTTTATATTTTGAACAGCTCTTTTATTCTTAAAATTTGGAACGAAAATATTTCTTCAGTCACAAAGCATTATCATAGATTTTAAGTATAAAAAATGTTAAGCTAATGAACTAGACATTTTGTGGCTTCAGTGAAAATTTAGAACGATGGAGGAAAGCATTACAAATCTTAACGACATGGGATTTAGTACAAAGACTGAATATATGATGTGTAAGCTTAGTTGTTTTGATATTAACAATTATTAGCATACTTGGAGATAAAGGCTCCGTTTGGCGTGGCGGTTTTGCTCCGGTAAGTTTGGACAAAAATGCCGAACGACGGTTCATAACTACCGCGTTCACAACCTCTACTGCCACGCCAAACGGAGCATAAGTGACATCTACTTGTGAAGTGTTCAAGTATTATGCATCTTTTATACAAAAATATAGTGATGTAGATATGTATATAAGTTTGACAGTTGAGGTTGGGTGGTTAAAATGTAGAAGTATTTTATGAACAAGAACAAAGAAGTTGCATTTGCATGAAAGTATGAATACAAACTATGGAGGCAAGCTCCCACCAAGCACTTGGTGGTTGGGTCCTTCAAAGCACCCATTTCTCCAAAGAGAGCCCAAAACACTATGATTTCCAAAGATACCCCTACTCTCATACACCTCCCCCTATATAGATGAAGGAAGACACACATAATAAGAAAGTACAAAACATATTAATTAATATAGTTAATTAAATCAATATAAATTAATAATAATTAATCAATATTAACTAATTAATTACTACTAATAAATTTGAAGATATTATTTTCCGTTGTGAATTTATCATGTCAGCTTCCATTTGTGCGCTACGGTGGTTCCGACGAGGGCGGTCCGCTCAGACAAGTGTGTGAGAGTAACAATATACCACCCTTGAAATTGACATTGTCCACAAGGTCGAGCGTCCAATACGTCACAAGATCTGTAATAATGGTGGCGGCAGAGACAATGTGGATGAATGGTATGAGGATGAGAGAGGTGTCTGGCATCCTGCACAGAAAAAAGAGACCAAAGGCAGGTTATATAAGAAGGCTGGTGGGCTTGGGGGAGTACTAGGAAGATTGTTGAAAAAACGGGAGGTGCAGTGGAAAAAATGTTGATGAAGAAATGGTAGGAAGAAATGTGGAGGGGAGTGTGGGTGCCAACTATCAGGAAAAAAATTTAGAGCATGCTGATAGATAATTGGATGAGATTTTGGGTAGGCCTGCAAGCGGTTCGGTTTGGGTCGGTTTGGACTCAAACCGAAACCGAACCGACATGTCTCGGTTTTTGGCTTGTCCAAACCGACCCAAACCGAATCCGGTCGGTTCGATTCAAAGTCGGTTCGGTTTTCAATCGGTTTTTTCGGTTCAGTGTTGGTTTTTTGTGAACAAACATATAATAGTTAATATTAAACCCATCTTTTTTATTTGTTTTAATTTTTTTTGCCCATGTAAAAATTAGGATAAAGTATAAGGCAATGATTAGATTGATTTAATGTATAAGTCAATGATAGATTGATTTAATGAATTTAAATGGCTTAGTAATCACCTACTTGATATGGGTGTCTGTTTTTTTAAAACCCAATTTATTGTGACACCGCGAGTCTGCGATTGCGATTTGCGATTTGCGAACCGCCGACGCCGGAAAATGGGAGGAAACTGGAAAGTAGGAAACTGGACTGCGGAGAGTGGAGACCCAACGAAACCCTATCAGCTGCTATCTCGAAAAAATGAAAAAGAGAAAAAAATAAACTTAATAAAACTTGAACCCGTAGGCCGAAATCCTATCAGGCTATCACTATCAGGCTATCAGCTATCTCAAATAAATAAGAATATAAGATATTAACATGACTTAATGCTATCGGCTATCTCAAACTGACATTTAATATATTAATATGCTTAAGTATATTAATATGCTTAACGCTTATACAGGTTTGATCGGTTATGCAAAAGTATATTAATATGCTTAAGTATAATTAGTTAAACACTTAAACTTTAAATTATGTTAAACAAAAAACTCGGTTCGGTTCGGTTTGATCGGTTTTCACAACCTGAAAACCGACCCATCCGATAGTCTTCGGTTTTCAAAAGCTCCAGACCGAACCGACACCGGACCGGGCGGTTCGGTTTCAAAATTGGTGCGGTTTGGTCGGTTTGATCGGTTTAGTCGGTTTTCGGTTTTCACTCCTCACCCCTAATTTTGGGTGCATGAAAAGTGGCGTGGGAGAAAAACTGGATGGCAATAGGGATTACAGGTCTTAGGTGGTGGAGGGGGGATCAAATAGTAGACCTTGTGACCCAACAAATTGTGGGGACAAAAAGTATATTTGGCAGTTAGTGAGGTGAGTAATAGGGCAGTTTCAGAGGGAAGAGGTGGTGGATGCGTGTGAGATCTGAAATAGCGATGACAATAAGCATGTGGGGGGGGGGGACCGAACAGGAAATACTGTGTAAACTTGCATCCTTGGGCTCACGTAGAAAAGGCTATTGGAGTGGGGCCCAAAAGGTAAAAACTGGATTTAATTTTCTAAGCCAGTCGGCCTTGAGGTTCCCAAGGTAGGGAAATAACTATTTTGGGAAGCTAATGCTAGGATGCGGCCTGACCAGGAAGTTCCTGGTTTTCGGCTTGTAGTGAGTGGAACGGGGCTCAAGGCCTGTAAGCATCAATGCCGCGTGAAGGAGAGAGAGAGAGAGAGAGAGAGAGAGAGAGAGTTGTGTGGGGGCTGCAACGGGTGGAGGAACTATAGCATGCAGATGTGTGGAAGCGCAATGGTGGGCAGAAGAGGGATCTTGTCTAGTGAAGTCGGCATGAGCACATGCTATGTGGACGCAGCGGAAGCACGTTGTGGCCTGCAGGGAAATGGGTTGTTGTGGGAGGCAAAGTGGCTTCCGGTTAGAGGAGGGAAGAGTGCCAATCGTGGCTGGGGCGGTGGAGCCAGGGTGCAGGAAGGGTATGCAACAGGCAATGATGCTGGAGCTGGGATTGAGACGAGGATAGAGGGCCTACGATTGGCCGGGACACCTTATCGACATTGTCCGCTCGTTTGTGCTTTGCCTTCGCTGGAGGTCTCCCGTTTGTCTCGTCGGATGTAGAGACAATGACTTCTACCATGGAGTCTGGTTGCCCTATAGGGAGCATGACAGTGAAGGCGTGCGGAACTTCGTTGGGGGTCTTCTGCATGACAATGAACTTCGAGACAACAAGGATATCCCAAAAAAATGTTTTTTGCTGATCTATACGTCAAGCTCGTTGGCAACTTGGGGTGGTGATGTATCTTCATTCTTCGAAGTCCCGCTGCACGAACGTGACAAGGAGCGCCGAGAGTAACAATGGTTGCTTCGTTGGCTTTGTCGTCCTGCTGATCCCATCATAGCAGTCAAATTTGGCATGGAGCCTGGTCAAAATCGCGAGGGTGTTGGCGAAGAAAGCATCATATCGATCGAAGCGCTCGTGGAGCAAATTCGTGGTGGTCATGGAGGAGGTGGCTGATTGTGGTGGGGTGTCTGATCTCATGCCAGTGGCATAAAGGAGGGTTGACGAAAATCCGACAATGGATACTGCGACTGGAAAATGATAGGTTGGACCAATTGTTTTGAACAAGAACCAAGAAATTGCATTTGCATGAAAGTACAAATACAAACTTGGGAGACTTGCTCCCTGCCAAGCACTTGGAAATTGAGTCCTCCAAAGCATCCCTCTTTTCAAAGAGAGCCCAAAAAACTATGATCTCTAAAGATACCCTTACCCTCATTTCCCTCCCCCTTATATGGATGAGAGAGGGCACACATAATAAGAATGTACATAACATATTAATTAATATTAATTAATTAATTAATTATCTGTTAATAATAATTTGTTAATCGTAGAAATAAAAAGTAAATTGTATTATACAATAGTGGATCCCCCTTATATATAAGGGGTAAAACACAACGCCGATTCTAACACTCCCCCTCAAATTGGGCATGTTATATTTCTCATACCTAACTTGTCGATACAAACATAAAACATTTCCCTCAAGACTCTTGGTAACATTATCTACTAGTTGTCGCTCTGAGGGAACAAATGGAATACAAGTAATCTTCTTCTCGATATTCTCCTTGATGGAGTGTCTGTCCACTTCAATATGTTTGGTGTGGTCGTATTGAACATGATTGCTGACAATACTGATAGCGAATTTGTTGTCATAACACAACCAGATAGGGCTAGAGTCACTTAAACCCAAATCACACATTAGGGAGCGTATCCACAACCCCTGAGATATGTCATGAGTCATAGCATTGAATTCTACTGCGCTAGACCTCGAGATGACAAATTGCTTTTTTACTTCTCCAAGTGACTAGGTTCCCACCAACAAATGAGCATTACCTAGATGTAGAGCGTCTATCTTCAATGGAGCCAGCCCAATCCGTGTCAGTATAAACTTCAATCTTCAAATATATATTGGGAGTGAAAGTGAAGAGGATTCCCCTTCCCGATGAGGTCTTCAAGTACCTCAAGTTTTTATAAGCTACATCCAAATGTCGCGTCTTCGAGGGGTGCATATATTTTCTAACGACCCCCACAACATAGGCTATGTCGGAGCGAGTATGAGATCGATAGATTAACCGTTCGACAAGACCTTGGTAACCAATAACGTCTTCAATTGGATCACCATCATTTCTTTCAAGGTTGTGGTTGACCTCCATAGGGGTGTCAACATGTCTACACCCACTCATACCGAATTGTTCCAACAAATCGAGGATGTATTTTCTCTGAGAGATGAAAATACCCCATTTAAATCTAGTTACTTCAATCCCAATATAATACTTAAGTTTCCCTAAATCCTTTACGCCAACTGTTTTGCCAAATTCACCTTCAACTCTTTCAGTTCTTTGACATCATCTCCTGTTATGACAATGATGTCAACATAGACAATGAAAGTTGTTAACATATTGCCCCTCCGTATTATAAATAAAGTATGGTTAACATGACTTTGTCTGTATCCAAGAGTGATCATGACTTTGTGAAATCGAGCAAACCAAACCCTCAAAGATTGTTTCAAGCCATAGAAGACCTTCTTTAACCTGCATACTTACCATTCAGAATCGGAAGAGGAAAAACCTTGGGGGGGGGGGGAGACATATATACTTTCTCTTCTAAATTCTCACAAAGGAATGTATTTTTCACATCCAATTGGATAAGAACCCAAACCCCAACACATGATAACAAAACTTGTATAGAGTTCAATTTTGCAACAAGGGCAAAAATGCCTTGATAATCAATCCCAAGGGTTTGAGTATATCCCCTTGCCACCAACCTCGCTTTAGACCGTTCATTCAAGCCTTCAAAGTTCTGCATCATAGTAAACACTCATTTACAACTAATGGTCTTCTTTTCGGGTGGAAGGTGCTTTAGATTCCATGTATAATTTATTTTCAAGACAGTCATTTCTTCAATCATTGTCTCTTTTCATTTTTGATGTCCAAGAGCCTCGTGCCATGTGGATGGAATAGAGATAGATGCAAGAGAGGAAACAAAAGTTATATGTGAAGGAGTTAGAGCGTCATAGGAAACATAATGAGATAAAGGATGTTGGGTGCAAGATCTGATTCCTTTACGAAGGGCAATGGGAGATTCTGAGGACTCTGTTGACGGAGTGGGCACGGGCACTGGTAGCGTGGGATGAGCCTATGTGTTAGGAGCTTTACCCCGTCTTGTGTACACCTGTAATTCCTATTCTTTACGAGGAAGCTGCCCCTGAATGTGAGTCTCGTCCTAAAGTGGAGTATGTGGAGGAATGGAGTATGGTGGAGGAATCAGTAAGGATAGAGTAGGGGAGCTCACTTCTTCCATATGTGTGGATTCCTTCTGAAGTGAGGTCACATACATCACAACCAAAGTTCTTAAAACATGTAGAAAAAAAGGAAATAAACGTTTCATGGTCGCAACAGAGGGATGGACAAGTCGACGGTTCCAGGTAAGCAAGGTGGAGCTCTGCGAAGAGTGGAGAGCTTCCGGAGAAATTGCCCTACCAGAGGAGTCAAACACGTACATGTCATTCTGCTTGCTACTAGATCCAATGACCTACCCCATTTTCAGATCCTGAAAGACACAATGAGAAGGAAAGAAGGTTACTGAGCATTGAAGATAAGTTTTGAAAACATGTAGAAGAAAAAATAGAAAATAAACGTTGCATGGTTGCAACAGAGGGATGACCAAGCCGACGGTGCTAGGTATGCACGGTGGAGGTCTGTGAAGAGTGTAGAGCTTGCGAAGAGGTGGCCCCACCTGAGGAGTCAAATACGTACAGGTCATTCTGCTTGCTACTAGATCCAATCACCTTTCCCGTTTTCAGATTCTGAAAGACACAATGAGAAGAAAAGAAGCTAACTGAGCATTGAAGAGAAGTGGTCAAATGACTAACAAAAAATATACTATGGGAAAATTTTGGAGCATGAAGCATTGAAGATAAAGTGAGAGAAGAACAAGGGATTGAGCCTTCCCCATCAATGAATGAGAAGAGCCATCAACAATGCTCACTTTATCTCTGCCTGAAAGAGGAGTATCAGACACAAAACCTAAATTTGAACCGGTCATGTGATCTGTGGCGCCAGAATCGATAATCCACTGAGTAATAGTAGTTGCATAGTGGGCACTCAGATTACCTGTGTGGGCAAGTGCAGATGATGATATAGAGGTAGTAGTAGGCTCAGTAACAAGGTCGTGCATCAAGCGATGAAGATTTTGCATCTCTTTAGCAAAGAAGAAGGACGACTGAGGGGGACAACCACCTAGAATCTCAGTTAGATGAGCAGAGGGATAGGGTCTCCCTGGAGTTCTACCACGACTGTGAGCACCATGCAAAGGCAGGCCTCCCCTGGGAGGAGGAAAGTCATGTAGGCTGAAGCATGTATCCCGAGTATGACGAGGCTTGCCATAATAATCACAAGTGAGGTGATCCTTATCTGTAGGTTTAGGCTTGAAATCACGAAGAACACGACCTCCAATGTTTGGTTGATGAGCCACTAAAGCGGATCCTTCTGGAAGAGTGGTGGTGTTCCAAGACTGCCTACGAGCAAACTCCTATTGGACAATGTTGTAAACTTCAGGAAGCGAGGGAATAGGAACAGTAATTTGATCAAAATCTTTGTGCAACCCATGCAGAAACTCAAAGATTTGATTACAATCCTCGTGGCTCCTCAGCAAGAGCGCATCCTCATTTCAAATCATAACAAGGGAGTTAAAATGACCGTTCTCCTGATATAGTTGGGTAAACTCAAGTAGTAGGCAGAAGGAGGACGATTGCCCTGTCAGAGAAAAAAAATCTTGCGGCAAAGTTGGTAGATCTGAGCCGCATTCCCCTTGCGGGAATAGGTAGATTCAACACGTTTCTATATCTTCATAACAGTATTCAGGAAAAGGCAATTCCGAGCATAAGATTCCTGCATGGAATTAGTGAGCCATGACATGACAAGGGAGTTTTCCAACTCCCATTGAGGCCAAACAGTAGATGTCGTGGCAGGAGTGGCGGTGGTGCCACTGATATAGCCAAAGTGACGCTGACTCTTTAAGTCTACAGTAATGGAGCATGACTAAAATAGTTGGTGTCATGAAGTCGAATTGTTGTAATTTGAGAGTAGTGGTGATCTTGACCAGCCCAGGTAAATCCAGCCAAGGTTGTCAGGATCGAGATCCTAGGTGAGATCATTTTGAGGTTGGATCGGATCGGATCGTAGGATCTGATCAAGGATCGCAAGATTCTACAACATTCATAAATTAAGACAAAAATAAAATTGAATTTTATCATTAAATTACATGCTCAAAAAATCAATAAATTGAATAGTATGTGAATAACTATATTAAATTTTTGTGAATAACTAAATTAAAAAAATAATATCATACTAAGTTAACTTTCAGTTTCAGGTAAGACACTCAATGTTTACTAACAATAAAAACAAATCTGGATTGAAAGAAACCGAAAAAGCCGCTCTTGGCCTCCGTTTGCAGTCGACAATTGATACTTGAGATATGGTAAAGCAGCATGATATGATTCTGTGATGGGGTATGAGGGAGAGATTATGATAAGGTTGAACACTGGGTTATGGGCGTTGGACCTGTTGAATGGGGTCGGGATAGGGTTTGACATGTTTCTACTTACCTTTGGCCAGACTGGTAGAATCGGGTCAGGATCGTGATCCTAAAGATCCTAAGATCCGGATCGCGGTCCCAGTCGTAGATGTGTCAATTTAGATCGTAGATAAGATCCGGATCAATTTAAAAAATCTGGGATCCGGATCGCGATTCTGATAACCATGGATCTAGCGGGGGTCACAGAGCTATCAGAATCAACAATGTCCGGTATAAGAACAAATGCCATCCAAACTCCGCCAATAGAATGGTAAGAAGAACACCCCTTCAAAGAACGGAAGGGAGATAGAGCACCACTGTAGAGTTAGGAGACGTCCTCTTGAACAAAGAAAGCACGAGAATTGAGATTGGGAAGCATCCAATCGTAGAATCACAAGAAAATTGAGGTGGAGGATTAGAGGGCTGAAGTGAAACTTTTTCCAAAGTTTGGAGTCAATCGGATCGCCGAAAAAATCATCCTGTGCGCCTAGCACCAATCAGACAACAGGTTTGTCGAGCGTTGTTCAACGCTGCAGAGGGGCATATGGCAAGAGAGAGAGGGAGAGGGTGGCTGGCTAGAGGTGAGCGGGAGAGAGTGGTGGCGAGGGAACCATGTGCGGGAGACGGGTGATGAGCGGAAGAGGGGTGTTTAGCGGGAGATGAGAGCACTAGGGCTCTGATACCATGTTAATCGTGGAAATGAACAGTAAATTGTATTATTCAATTGTGGAATCCCCCTTATATATAAGGGGGAAAATACAACCCCGATTCTAACACAATTAATTAATACTAATTAATTACAAAATATTATATTCCCCCGCGAATTTATCATGACAGCTTTCATATGCGCGCTCCGGTTGTTTCGACACGGGGTCCACTCAGGTGAGTGTGTGAGTGTAACAAAATACCTCAATAGTATTATGTTATATGAGAATATTATGATGGCTCAATGATGAATTTTATAAAGTTATTAGTTGAGCTATGTTATATGGATCTAAGTGTTGAGAAGCAAAGAAGTCCTTGACCACCGAGTTTAGCATCATTAAGTTAGAGGGGGTGTCGCGGGTTAACCCGTATAATGCGGTCTCCTCACCGGAGGGGGGGTGGCGGAGGAGGATGATATGAAGATGGAACCGCGGCTACCTAGGCGGAGTGTGCTCGAGAGAGAGCTACCAAAATATTATTAAGGGGATACGGGGGAATATATTAATTATTGCATACCTTCATTGTAATCTTACATGCTTTTAAAAATGCTTTTACATGACTCCACTCTTAACGACTCAAACAGGGAGGAGGGAGTAGCATCTATTAGAGAAACTTCAATAGAAATAAATTTAGGTGGTTTTTGGATAGAAGATTCATGATGCAGGATGTATTTAGGTCTAAGGTCCTATGCAAATAAGTTGGTATAAAATTTAGGGTTCAAACATTTCTTCTTACCAACTGAACCAGGAAGATTAACTCCCATTTTTTTAATATCTTGATCTGTGCTTATTTTACTATTTTTTAAATTATGTTTTTTTTGATCTTAATAATATAATATACTTCTTGCACGATCATCCGTTCTTATCACATCGATCTATTTCTAGACCTCAATTTTCTATGACAATCTTGTAAATGCAAGTGATATTTTATCCACATTAAGGTTGGTTTTTAAAAAATTTAGGTTTTAACATTCCTCCCAACTAGGAAGATTAACTCCCTCCTGTTAAATTCTAAAGATAATTCATCCATTCCTACTGCCATTAGAGGGTGTCTCGCATGCTTAATCTATTTATATGTTTTTGCTATGGGTTAAAGGAAGCTTGTCTGTTGGTTAAGGAGGGCTATCGATATTTTCTTTTTATAATATTGTTTCTTTTTTGCTGTAATTGTATGCTTAGTGCCTTTATAAGCCACCAAGTGTATTATTTACATTTTTGGCTTTAGAATTATTTGGTTTAGCTGTAGTTTGAAGTTTTTTAAAAAAAAAGAAAATTGAGTTTGCAGGTGCTTTGTGCTTCAAATAAAGAACATACAGCGGTTGAGCCCTTAACACCCCCTGAAGGCGCCAAAATTGGAGAGAGTATTTCATTTTCAGGGTAATCCCATGATATATTATTATATAGCATTTGTTTGTTGTGCACATGAGCTCGGGGATTTCACGTGAGGCAGATTGTACTTGTTTCAACTAGATTTCATTTTTTATTTTATGGGGATAGAAGTTTAGGTCTGGGGACTGTTTTCTTGGCCTTGGGAGATTGTTATGGCTTTAGGTCAAGGTTCAATGAGCCTCGGCTGTCACGACCCATGACCACTATCTCAAAAATCTCATGGTGTGAACGCAAGGCCATCATGGAAGGATCTAAATCACCAATCACTCAACATTACAGAATAATTTATATCATTGATAGCATTAAAAATAAAGTGGAAATGAGGAAAATTATAATGTTCAATAGTTCATTTATTTCTTTTTACAATCTCCACCCTACTGCATACTACTTCATGCTCAAGTGATCCAAACTATGCTCACAGTTAGTTGTTAAAAGTGGTAGTGAGTACGACCACTCACTTGGGAGGTTTAAACAAAAGCACAAGAGTAAACAAAACCAAACTAGTGTAAGATGATATAAGAAACAATTATAACTCTTATAATATACAAGGAATAAGAAGATAATTAGCAGTTTATACTAAGCAACTAAAGCAAAGTTAAAAAACGTGTGAAAGTGAAGAGATATCAAACCTTGTGAAATATGCATGCAGTCTCTCGTGAAAGCAGTACTCATATACATCCTAGCTATCATGGCATGCGATCCTATGACACATGATAAGATTATAAGACTATAAGGGATACGATGGCTTAACTATTCATTCTGATCCAGATAAGCAAGAGACAAATGAGAATGGATAACTGAACAAATAACCCACAATGCTTTTTAACTCACCATTAATTAAATAAAGAACATTTTACATTTTTCTCAATTCAATTATGATTTACAAGTTGTTAGAGAATACTAGGGAAAATAATGTATTGGCCCATTAACATGACCCATGTAGAATTTAGTGTTTAGTCTCACATTATTTGTATAGCTGGGCATTTCTCTCCTCTCTCCTATATATTTGTTCTCATACTTGTTTTTTTGTATTCAAGAAGTATATACAAGGTTCGAACCACTTTTTTACATGGTATCAGAGGATACGGTCCGGCCTGTTTTTTTCTAAACCGCCCAGCCTTCCGATTACCCTAGCGGCTTATGTGTAGGCCTGACCGCACCCTTGCGGCTTCTCCGTTTTCTAACCGCTCGACTTGTGCTTCTGCTTGGTTGCATTGCTTCTGCGGTTTCCTCCTTTCTTACCACCTCTTTCTTCTCTTCCGTGGATCCACCTCTTCTTTCCCCTCTACTCTTCTTTTATAGCCTTCCTCTCTCTGCCTAGTAGACCCCCTTCCATGCGGTTAGTTTTTTAACCGCTGCAGACTGTTTTCTACCCTATGCGGCTTCCATTCTTCCCGGGAGTTGGTCTCTGCTTGTCGTGGATTGCTTCTTTTCCTGCGGTTAAATTCCAACCATCTGGACTCTTGTTCTATTCGCAGCGACCTTCTCCTTCCTGCTGCGACCTGGTTCTATCTGCTGCGGCCATCTCTCTATTCTTGTCATGCTGACTTCGTATCACACGACGACTTCTCAGTCTTCTCTCTCTTCTTGTCGTGCCGACCTCTTTCCCGCTGCGGCCTCGCTTCTACCGCGAAGGCTCCTTATCGCACCGCTCTTGTCGCAAGGAGATTTTCCCGATGCGGCCTACTTTCTTGTCGCGCGGTCTCCCTGTCGCTCTGGCTTCTTGTGTGGGGTCTTCTTGTCGACCGGACTGCCTTGCCGCTCTTCCCTTACTGTCTGCCCGGTGCTACGTTCTTCTCTGCTCGACTTGGCTGTTCGCGCGGATTGCCTTCGGCTTCTTGTTTACTCGGCTATTCTTATTGCGGTCTGCTCCTAACCGCACGGTCTAAGTGCCTGTTTGCTGGCCTCTTCTTCTTCTGGTCGCTGCCAGCTTAGGATTCTAGTCGTCGTTCCTCTAACCGCTGCGGGCCTCTTCTTCCCGCTGCATCTCGGGCTTGTGCTCCTCTCGCGGCTCTGCTTCGCCGTTGTTCTGCTTTACTTGGCCGCTGAGGATTGCCTTCTTACCGCCGCGGACTGTTTCTATCCGCCGAGGGCTCTCTTCTATCCTCTGGGGTTCTGTTGCTCGGTCTCTCTTCTCTGCGCTGGGAGCTTGTTTTTTTTCTTATCGCGTTGGTCGTGGCCTTTCTTGCCGCTGGTGCGTTGTCACCGTGACCGCTGCGGTCTGTCTCTTAGCCGTTACTCGTAACTGCTGCGGCCAGTTTCTTCATCGAGGGCTTTGCCGCCTCTCGACTCTTGCTGCCTCCTGCTTTCTCGCTGCAGACTATCTCTTAGTCGCCGCTCGTGACAACTGCAGGCTGTTTCTTACTGTGCTGGTCGTGGCATTTCTTGTCGCTGGTGCGTTGTCACCGTGACTGCTGCGGACTATTTCTTGCAAGATGATCAACTATCCTCCGGGCTTTGTGGTCTCTATTTCCGATGGTGGTACCTCTTGTCTTGCTCATAGCTCATCCTGGATTCTGAATTCCGGGGCCTCTCACCACATTATCTCATGGAAACCACCACAATATTTGGACTCTGTGCATCCCAAGTTCATCACTGTTGCTAGTGGGGACACCATTCCTGTTTCTGGCGCGACAGACATTCACATTACTCCCTCCATCACTCTTCGCTCTGCCCTTCATGTTCCGGGCTCTCTTTCCAACCTTCTCTCTATTGGTCGTCTCACTACTGATCTTGATTGTGATGTAATTTTTTCTTCCAACTTGTGTGTTGTGCAGGATCGTAAGACGCAGTCTATCATCGGGAAAGGGCATCTGTCGAATGGTATCTATATCCTTGACCCCTCTCCTCCAACGGTGTTGTCCTCCATTAGCTCTGTTGATTGGCATCGGCGTCTTGGTCACGCTCCTCTGAACATCTTCAAAAAATCTCACCCCAAAGTATTCCTCCAAGATTTGCATGCGAGTCTTGTATCTATGGGAAACATCATCGGTCTACGCTCTCACCACACACTACTCGGAGTCTCGCTCCCTTTGATCTAGTACACGTAGATATTTGGGGACCCTACAAAATTGCTAGTGTTTTTGGATATCGTTACTTTGTCACATTTGTAGATGACTACTCTCGAGTGACCTGACTATATCTCCTTTGTGACCGCTCTAAATTGTCCGGTGTATTCCGTACCTTTTGCATTGAAACTCAAAATCAGTTTTCCAGTACAATTAAAACTCTCCGCATCGATAATGCCCGTGAATACACTAGTCATGTCTTTGTACACATATGTGCTGAGTTTGGGATCATCCATCAAACCTTGTGTACCTATACCCCCCAACAAAATGGCGTTGCTAAATGCAAGAATCGTCACCACCTTGAGGTCACTCGCTCTCTTATGATTCAAATGAATGTTCCTAAACAGTTTTGGAATTTTGCGGTTTCTACCGTCTGCACTCTTATTAATCGCATGCTTTTCTCTATTCTCAATTTTGCGGTTCCCTTCAATTTTCTTTTTCCTTCCAAACCTCCGTTTTTCATCACCCCTCGCGTGTTTGTCTGTGTGTGCTTTGTTCATCATCTTGGCCCGTCCACTGACAAACTTGCTCCACGTGCCACTAAATATATGTTTGTGGGTTACTCTCGGACTCAGAAGGGCTAACTTTGCTTTTCTCCCAAGGATCGCAAGGTTGTTACTTATGCTGATGTCACCTTTCTCGAAGATCAACCATATTACTCTCAACCAGCTGAGTCTCCACTTCCGCCACCTCTTCCGCGGCCTGCTATCCCTGTTCATTCAAACCTTCCACCTCTCCTTCCCACGCCAACAACACCAAACCCACCCCTCCTTCCCACACCAATCCCACCCAAACCACCTATCATCCGTGTGTATAATTGACACCCTTCTTCATCTACTACCCTACGGTAGATTCCCTCCTCTAATAATATATTGCAGCCTGCAGATCCGGCAACAAGTTCCACTGCTCCCCCGATGGCGAACTATATCTCTTTACACCGCCTCTCTCCGGAACTCCGACAAAGTGCTCTTTCTTTATCCTCTATTACCACTCCTAGTTTTGTGCAGGAGGCTCTCTAACATCTCGGGTGGCGGTGGCTATGGACGAGAAAATGTCTGCTCTTTGTGCAAACTACTCTTGGGATCTGATCTCTCTTTCTCCTGGACAAACTTGTGTGAGATGTAACTGAGTGTTTGCCGTCAAACAGGGTCCGTATTGGACGATTCACCGTTTGAAAGCTCATCTAGTAGCTCGCGGTTTCACTCAACAACAAGGTCTGGATTATGATGAGACTTTTTCTCAAGTCGCTAAACTCAATATTGTTCGTGTGTTGATCTCCCTCGTTGTTCACCGCCACTGGTCATTGCACCAACTGGATGTCAAAAATGTTTTTCTTAATGGTGATTTACAGTAGACCGTTTATATGCAGCAACCTCCCGGGTTTGAGACCACAGGAGAGTCTCTTGTCTGTTGTCTGAAGAAGTCTCTTTATGGTCTCAAACAGTCTCCTCGGACATGGTTTGATAAATTCAGTAAGACCGTTAGTGTTGTTGGGTTCACTCGTAGTTCGGCCGACTTCTCTCTGTTCACTCGTCATCATCCAACATGCACAGTGAATCTTTTGGTATATGTGGATGATATTCTGATTACAGGAGACGATCTTTCAGGAATACAGATGATCAAACAACATCTGACAACTGTGTTTCAAACAAAGGAACTGAGAAGCCTTCAATATTTTCTTGGTCTTGAAGTGGCTCAGAGACCTGGTGGACTTGTGTTATCTCAGGGAAAGTACTGTCTTGACTTACTGCATGATACGAGCTATTCTGGATACAAGCCTGCTGACACTCCCATGGATATCAATCACAAGCTTTGTGCTCATGCATTGGACTCTGATTTGCTCTTTCCGAATCTAGAGTATTATCGTATCTCTCATCTTCAGGTAGTCGAGCGTATTCTTCGATACTTGAAGACTGCTCCTTGACAATGACTTGTATGCAAGCCCTCTTCGCCTCCCTTATCTCTGATTGCATACTCTGATGCTGATTATGCTGGCTCTTTGGATGACCGTCGTTCCACAAGTGGATACTGCATTTACTTTGGAGGACATCTTATTACTTGGCACAACAAGAAACAGTCTGTGGTTGCTCGCTCATCTGCTGAGGCCGAGTATCGATCATTGACAACAGTTGTGTATGAGCTCACATGGCTTGAGGGTCTCCTTGATGATCTAGGAGTCAAGCTCTCCTCACCTGCCACTTTATTTTACGACAGTCAAGCTGCTATATACATTGCCAAGAATCCGGTCTTCCATGAACAGACAAGACATATTGAAGTTGACTGTCATATCATTCGGAAGAAGGTTTAGTTGAAGAAAATAGAGTTAACACATGTTCCTACTGCTCAGCAAGTTGTTGGCATCCTCACCAAGGCCTTACCACGACCTCTTTACTATCAGTTCTTGTCCAAGCTTGGTGCCTACGACTTGTACGCTCCAGCTTGCGGGGGAGTGTTAGAGAATACTATGGAAAATAATGTATTGGCCCGTGTAGAATTTAGTGTTTAGTTCCACATTATTTGTATAGCTGGGTCTTTTTCTCCTCTCTCCTATATATTTGTACTCATACTTTTTTTTGTATTCAAGAAATATATACATGGTTCGAACCACTTTTCTACACAAGTAATCATGACAAAGTACAAAGGATGCTAGATAATGAACATTTTTGAATAAATCCTACAAATTATGTGGAATAGATGAGGAAAACAATGAACCAATAATCACAAATTAGCATAGAATACCATACAATGTGAAAAATACAAAACTAACTAAGTAATCGGCCTCGAAGTGATGATATTGTTTTGGCGGGTTCGGTAGTACGGGTGAGCTTCAGAAACTGCAAACAGGCTAAACCGCCTGCACCACACAAAATGGTCCTTGGGCACATCCACGATATAGCAATATTTCATAAATTGTGCATTGTGGGTTAATGCATGTATTATTATTATTATTTGAATTGGAGAATTGTAACTTTATCTTACAATTATAAAGTTACTGTAATATTTTTAAGTTGCAGAATTATTTTATATAGGCCCGCCTTCCCCATCAGTTCCGTTTACACCAAGCCCCAAATTCCTAATTTCTATTTGCTATTCACGAGCTCCCAATCACAGATGGAGAGATGACGGAATAGTTGGACTCTAAATCAACACTCGACAATTGGCCAATCACTCGGCTTCTCCCTTGCACACAATACATCACTCAACAATTGGCCAATCACTCGGCTTCTCCCTTGCACACAGAATACATCACCGAAGTGGAGATTCTTTTTTCTCATTAAAAGAAAAATTATTTAGTATTAACTACTAAAATAAAAATAACACTTGTGAGATCTCAATATGGATTAATAAAGGATGGATAATCTTAAATCCCGCACCAAGTGTTGAAATTTTTTGAAACTGCACCGAGAAAGTGCATCAACCCCAATCCACACTGTTTGTTTTAAGTGCGATGCGGCTTTACTTGGGCCAAAATCTCAGCCATGTGGTGCGGTTATGATCCAAACCGTACTAAACTGCATCACGTGCAATCCTAGCGACTAGGGCTGGGAGAGGGAAGAAGTGCAACGACTGTGGAGAATGAAGAGGTGGTGATAGATGTTGATGGAGAGGGAGGAGTAAGTAGCGACTGAGGGAGAAAGTGGAGGTGGTGGAGAGTGTTTTGAATTAGGAGAGGGTTATGTCTTGGCAGCATTTGAATGGGAGGTTTGCCATCGACTAGTGCAGGGACAACAAAAAGATGCAACATAGGGATGTTAATGATGGAGGATGGTGAAATCAGAGTAGTTCTTATCATCGACACCAAAGAGCTGAGAATAGGGTTTTTGCGCTGAACCTAGCGATGTTCCTCTGGGCGGGTCAAGTACCTCTAGTCTAAATGCCTCCAAATTACTTGATGATAGAGGTCAAAGAGGTGGTTGGAGGTGGTGATGAGGGCCTTGGAATCTGCACCGGGGCAGGTCGACAGGCTGTGAGTCCGCTCCTAAGTAGACCAACTTCTTTTGATACCTAAACCATTGATCATTTAATCTAGAAAACGGATAGGAATATATAGGGGGATTTAAGAAGTGTATCAAACAGCTCAGATCGTCAGATCACACAACTTGACCTAATTATTTAAATATAAATTTAAACGGGGAACAATTATACCTCTTAGTCTTCTCTAGAGGGGAGGGGGGTGAATAGAAATTTAAAAATATTTACTTAGATTATAAACTAAATTCATATATTTTTTAGATTCACATCCACAATCACAGACACAGTTAATTAAGCATACCAAAAATTAAAAAGCAGAAAATAAACACGGAATCAACACAGGAAATAAACAATATAGAAGACACAAGAAATATAGTGGTTTCCCAAAATCTGGGTACGTCCACTCTTCTACCACTTTGATAGGAATCCACTATCACAGTATCTGAGTCTTTTGATAAGGAAACTCTCAGAACCAGAGGCTGAGTCTTTTGTTAAGGAGACTCTCAGAACCAAGACTGAGCGTTTTGGTAAGGAGACTCTTAAAACCAATACACTAGATCTTTTGATGCAGAGATCTTGAACCAGACTGAATCCTTTGAAGAGAGATTCTAAAAACTCGTTACTCAGTGAGAGAGTAAGAGAAGAAGAAGATACTAGTCTTCTAGGTTGAATCCTCTTTCAACAAATTTCTGAGGATTTCGATGACACTAAGTGTTCTGAATTTTTTCTATAGATGAATCCTTACTGAAAAGGTGCAAGGATTATAAGCTCCGTGATCCACTATCTTTCAGAATGTTTTTAGAATTTTTCTCAGATCATATGTACCAGTGAGAGAAGAAAAGAAGGAAGAAGAAGTCTCTCTCCAAATCTTGTTTTGTATGTTCTGTATTCTCTGTGTTTGTTCCCTGTGTGTATTGTCTTGTTTCTGTTTGAAATCTTGGTAGATCAATCTCTGAATCATTTTGAATTCCTTCCTCTCAGATATTATCTTTAGAAGGAATAAGATATTATCATTCTATCTGTCTTCAGAAATTCCATCGACCTCTTCAAATTTCTTCCATAGATAATTAAGAAATTATGTTAAAAATCTTTTTCCTCATATCAATTCTCTATAATTCAAATAAATTCTATAGTTATTGTCTTCCAATAAATCTGAATGAAGCCCTATGAAATTTTCATTTTGGATATATGTCGATGTTACTTCAAGTTCTGTTAGAAGGTGCATCAAAATCTACTTCAGAATGAGACTCTGTCGACTTGCTTGAATTGTTGATGTTGCGTCGATATCTTATTGATGCATGCGTTGATTTCTGCCTTAGAGAAGCGTCGACATTACTTGAGAAGATGTGTCGACAGCCAGTCAGAGTCACGTCGACTTCCAGTCAGAGTCACGTCGACTTTCAGTTGACGTTGCGTCAACTTTTAGTTGACGCATATTTTCCTTGGTTGTTTTTCTTCTCCTTTTCAGCTTGCCTTTCCCATGACCTTGATTTGACCGACTTCCTAGGATATCTATGACCAAATTGTTCTCTTTATACAACATGAGTAATTATTCTAGAATATAAAATCACTTATGAATAATTTGTTAAGTTAAATCATAGGGTTTTCCCAACATAAATCACAAAAATATTTATTTTAAATATAGAAAAACAATCCAATCACATCTGCGGTGTTTATCCATATGACAATCCTAAAATGTCGCCCTCAAAAGTCGAAGTGTTGGTGATCGATCCACATCATTCTCCTCGACTCAGAAGCATTCACCTTCGATGAATAAAGGCTCTCGTGCTCTCGGTGCAAGCCAAACAAGAATTGAAGTAGTTGCATAACATTAATGTCGTCTCAATCTCGTAGCTCCTGTTAGAGGTTGTGTCTACTGGAGATTGTCGTCCTTCATAACTGTTAAGGGTCCCATAAATGATGTAAAGTCATTGTAAAAGTGGAGGGTAAAGTTGAGGTGAGGTGAAGGCTGACACTGGAGTGAATGTGAGTCGTGTGACTGAGTCTATAGTGGAATGTTAATGTTACGCCCTAATTAAACACGAACACTCCAAGGGGAAATCCCACTTGGCCAACTCTAGGCTCCATTAACTTTTCCAAAATCCAAATACCAGATAAGACCACAAGGGAAGGGGTCGGGAGTTATATAACCTCTCCCGCCCAAAGAGAAACAAAAATAAAGTGCGATAATAAAATAAATTAACATAACAAATAAAAAAATAACATAACGAAGACGATCACACCAAGCATCCTGTTGTAGTCCCATCAGTCGGTCTACTCTTTCGAGAATATAAGTGCCACGTCAATGATGCTCCTTCCTCTAGGCCATCCTCCTCCGTGTTCATAACAATACCCCCATCTAGAAAATTTGCCTTGTACTCAAGGCAATACTCCGGAAACTGGCTGCGAAAGTCGCCACGATCCAACCACGTCGCCTCGGAGTGGGGTCGTTGGCACCATGCGATCAGAACTTGATCTCGGACCCGACTCTCCACAGTGACGGGTTTGCGGTCCAAGATTTCCTCAGGAAGGTAAACGGTGGAGTTGTCAGATGTCATGACCGGTGGAAGGATTGCTTCGACCGGGTGGTTTCCTACCACCCGCTTCGGCTGGGACACGTGGAAGACTGGATGTATGCGACTATGGGCGGGAATATGAAGGTGGTAGGCCACCTCGCCGATGCGGGAAATCACCTCGAACGGGCTGTAGAAATGAGCCGATAGCTTGGGATGAGAGCGGGACGCCACTGAAGTCTGGCGGTAAGGTCGAAGCTTGACGAATACCGCGTCTCCCACTTGAAACTGAATAACCCTCCGACGCTTATTCGCGTGGTGGAACATCTTCTGTTGTGCGTGGAGGAGGTGGGTCTTCAAGATCTGGAGAATCTCGTTCGGGTCCAAAAGGTCGGTGCGCACTGCCCTGGAGAGACATTCTCCCAGAAGGTGTTGGATCACGGTGGGCGACGGTTGTCCGTAGACAGCCTGGAAGGGGGTCATGCCGACCGAGTACTGAAAGGAGGTGTTGTAAGAGAATTCGGCCCACCCCAACCATTTGCTCCTGTCACGGGGGCGATTGGAGACGAAACAACGCAAGTATGTCTCCAAGCAACGGTTCATAACCTCAGATTGCCTGACTGTCTGGGGGTGGTAAGCCGAACTCATCCAGAGCTGTGTGCCTTGGAGTTTGAAATACTTCTGCAAGAAGGAACTCTTGAAAACCGGATCGCTGACGATGGATCGAGGAAAAGCATGTAGTCGAACGACTCCAGAAATAAACGCCTCAGCCACTGTTGGAGTTGTAACTGGGTGGCGCAAGGCTATAAAGTGACCTTATTTGGTCAATCCGTCCACCACCACTAGGATGCAGTCGTACCTCGAGGACCGCGGGTGGTGCATGATGAAATCCACCGCCACATCTTCCCATATGAGATCAGGAATGGGCAAGGGATGCAGGAGGCCGCCCGGAAATGCGGCCTCGTACTTCGAGCGCTGGCAGACGAGGCATGCTGTCACGAACTCCTGCACGTGTCGCATCTTGCATTTTCAATAAAGTGTCATTGCAAGGCGTCAGTAGGTATGAAACGCCCTGGAATGGCCCTCTATCGGGGTGGTATGGAACTCCATTAGGAGTCGCGGAATGTTGGATGAAGATGATGAAATGACTAATCGGCCCCGATAGAACAAACGACCTCCGAGAAGGGTGTACGAGGGGGCAGGCATTGCCATCCGTTCATAAGTCCTCTATGATGGCTCGCAAGGTCGGATCGTTCTCCACCTCTCTCTGTAAATTCTCCGCCTCCTGCTAGACTGGGCGTGATATGGCTGTCAATTCCGTGGACGCTGTCTACCGGGATAAGGCGTCTGCCGCCAAGTTGGACTTGCCGGAACGGTATTCCACCGTGAAGTCATAGCCCAAGAGCTTTGCCACCCAAAGTTGCTGTGACGGGGTAGTCATTTTCTGGCTGAGAAGGTACTGAAGGCTGTGGTGATCTGTGCGAACGATGAAGTGTCATCCCAAGAGGTACGACCGCCAATACTGAACTGCCAAGACGAGTGTCATCAACTCATTTTCGTACACTGGACGATGAAGTCATTTTCTGCCATAGAAAGGCGCAGAAATCCACCGAGTCAGTGCGCTGGGATGCGCACGAAGATATGGCGATCCACTGGAGGGAAACATCATCCTGAAGCATGCATGGTCGTTTGGCCCACTGAAAAGTCATACGCATGGAAGCCCAACTGTGGTTGATGTCGCCCAAAGTCTGCAACCAGATGATGCCCAGAATGGCGTCGACCTCGCCTAAGTGGAAAACATGGAAATCTGCGAGGGCGGTATACTCGCTCAACTGAAGAGACAAGCCGTGGCATAGGCCTCAAGTCGGTGATCGACGACCATCACCGAGGTGAACGACAAAACTCTGTGTCAGATCTGAAGGCAACTGCAAGCGCGTCACAAAGTCATGGGAGATAAAGTTGCGGCTCGCGCCACTGTCGATCATGAACACCCCCGGTGTTCCCTGGAGTCGTCCCTGAAGCTTCATGGTGCGGGGTCCTGGGATGCCCCCTGTAGAACATGAAAGCTCTAAACGCTGCAGACCGAGTTGCGTCGGCTCCTCAAGAGGATCATCCTCTAGCAGCAGGGCGTCCAGTTTAGCAGTCGCACCTCGTCCTCGTTAGCACACATGAGGACCCGCAACTCCTTCAACGAACAGACGTGTGTCAGAGAATAGGGTTGCTTACAGCGAAAGCACAAACCCTTTTCTCGCATATCGTTGTACTCCTGAGTGGTAAGGCGATGGGGGCGGGCGGCCGTGGTGGTCGAAGAGGAAAGGCCGGCCTGGGCGGTGCGGCTGGATGCTCCCGGTTCCCTGCCGGAAGACGCGGCGAAGGAGTCACGAACGTCACACGAGCCAGGGTGGAAGGAGCTGTCGGCAGCGGGCGCGACCGGTCTCCTGCACGGACTGCAAAATCAGTTTCCACCAACCGGGCACCCTCCATTGCATCAGAGAGATCTCGAGGATGATGGGTGCGTAGGCGGGAGTGAACGCGGGGTTGGAGACCCTGAAGAAAGAACAAAGAAGTCGAGGTAATGATCTGGAGGGAGCCCAGGGACATGGTTGATGAGCTCGATGAACTCGTCGATGTGCTGTTTCACGGAAGTGGTATGTCGTAGGGCACATAGGCTCTCCACCGCATTGCCCGAGTACTGATGATCATATTGCTTCTTTAGCGCTTGGGCCAGGTCGGTCCATGAAAGGAGTGGGGTCGACTAGCGCAACCAACAGACCCAATGGAGGGCGGAGCCTTCTATGGCAAGAGTCATCAGAGCTACTTTTTGTCCCTCCGGGGTGCCGTGAATGTCGAAGAATTGCTCCGTCTTTTGCAATCCATCCTAGAGGATCAGTGTCGTTGAAGTGAGGAACTTTGAGGGAGTGCGTCGCGTGGGATGTGGACAGCGTGGCGAGTGGAGGGAGAGTTGACGAGGTGGCGTGCTGACCGGTGAACGAGGAGGGATCCTCCCAGGGCGAAGGTGTGGAGGAGCGGTTGTCCAATTGGGCATCACGAGCTTCCAAGCATTGGAGAATCGCTTGAATCGAAGCGAGAGAGCTAGCTTGGTCGTGGCAGCGCTCGACAACATCAGTCATAGCGCGAGTGGTCGTCTGCCGCTGTCGGGGCACCAGGAGCCTACAGCGGTACAAGAACTGACGGAGAGGAGCGCGGGGAGGCTGGAATGAGACTGGCGCTGCCGAAGAAGACGCAGGAAGGGGGATCGGTGTCCACACGGGCGAAATCGGGCAAAAAAATCGGCGGAATCCTGACGAATATGCGGAAGACGTGCGATGAATTGACGGTAGTCGCGATCGGCGGAAAAGGCGCTCGTGCGGTCGGACACGGGGGCGGATAGCGACGAAGAAACAGGGGATCGCTCTCCCTTCGATGTCGTCGAGGAGATGCTGCGGAGGAAACCCGACGGCGCACAGTAGGCAGGAGGGAATGGCGGTCAGAACTAATGTTACGCCCTAATTAAACACGAACACTCCCAAGGGGAAATCCCACTTGGCCAGCCCTAAGCTCCAATAACTTTTCCGAAATCCAAATATCAGACAAGACCATAAGGGAAGGGGTCGGGAGTTATATAACCTATCCCGCTCAAAGAGAATCAGAAATAAAGTGCGTTAATAAAATAAATTAACATGACGGAGAAATAAAATAACATAACAGAGACGATCACGCCAAACGTCTTGTTATAGACTCATCAACCGGTCTACTCCTTCGAGATTATACGCGCCACGTCGATGATGCTCCTTCCTCTAGGCCATCCTCCTACGTGTCCGTAACAGTTAGGCTGAAGGCTCCAATAACAGGGTGGCTTATCATTTAGAATCAAATATTCTACATCAAATACATGATGAATACTCATATTCTTAGCGATATCAAACTCATATTGACTCAATTTCTCTTAGCATAGTGTATGAACATATTCGCTGAACACTCAAATTCATATCTCAAGAGGAACCTTAAGTAATGTGTTTATATCATTCAATCACTTTCTTTGACAAGTGCTCTCTCCTATGATTATCCACACAAATTTTTATAAATTTGTTATTTAATATAATTTTATGTTGAAGTGTATGACATGCAATGCAACAAATGCAAAAAAAAAAGACTGACCCAACACACTCACAAGGTTAGGACTCTACATAGGGAGTGAAATTGCCTAAAAATGAGTGATTTAACATGAGATTATTTGAGTGTGTGATGGTAAGATACGACTCTATGACATACCATATGGCTCCCTGGGAGGTGACTCATCAAGAGGCACACCGGGCGGTATATATTAAAATTTGTAATGAATGCGGTCATCATCCACATGAATACCCAAAACATCAAAACTAGGAGACTACTTTAGGATGTGTCGAGTGTCTCCACGAGGGTAAGACTCATTAGGTGGCCCACCGGAAGAGGTATGCAAAAAACCTTCTTGAATGCAAAGAGTATTAAGATAGGTTCCTGAAGTATCGTGTCTCCAAGCGTTGGATAAACAATCACTACATACTCAATACAGGCTCAAGATACTCAGGGGACGGCTGATTCATGGATATTGATGCAACTTGCGTCGCATCATCGCAACTTATCTATCTTTTTTTATTCGCATATGTATCACGCATATCACTCGCGCACGCATGTTTTATTTAGTGCATGTCACTCGCACATTTTCGTACGACTTATTAGGGTGATCGTCCAATAAGTCACAGAATAAAAAAATCTGTCAAATGGGTAAAATAGTAATTAGGGCAAGCACTAAATTTAAAATTATTTTCAAATTATTACTTTGTGGGCATTCCACAAATAAAGAAGGTTATAGTAATTATAAAGGCTGATTGAGATGTATATAGTCAGAATCTTTCAATAAATAAATTATATTTATATCAATTATTTACTTCCTTCTTTACGAGCTATTGTCATTGAAGGAGGGGGGGAATCGTGCCTTTATAAAATCAGCCCAAAAATTTTTGTTGGGGCGGGCTGGATTAATTTGGGAACAGGGAAACCTCCTTGTTTCCAGAGAGACCAGCCAGCCTCATAGCCACGCGAGCTGCTCCGTCCATCCACCCACTTTGCTTCGCCGCACTTCACCACCGTCGCCTCCGATTTCCCCGAGTTCCGATGACCATTCCTCCTACGATCCTTGCCGCCGCCGACCCCTCCTGCCACGACGAAATCAACCAGCCACTCTGAAAGCTCCGCCCTTCCCGCAACACCTCCAAAAGCCGAAACTGCTACTATCGCCAGCCTCCGTGGGCTCCGGCGACCAACCCTCTTCAACCTTCCAACGAGATCGACTCACCCCGGTTCCACCTTCATTTCCTTCTTGTACCTACCACCGCATGCATCAATCCGCTTGTCCAACCACACAATTCCGGCATTGCATTCTTGATTTGAGGTATATCCCTTCCGATCTCTTTGCATGTGATGAGTTAGAATAAGATTATGCTATACTTATTTGAGTTTAAATTTCAGAGCGTGCCCTTAATTAATATTGAACCTATTTATCATTAATTTCCATATCCACACATTTCTTTCTCTAATTGTTGATTGTGGAACGTTATTTTAAATTTATTCAGCGTTTAAATGTCGAGCTTTAAATTTATTCAGCGTTATTTGCGAGGACGAGATCAAATGTCACTTATGATTATGCGAGAAAATCTTTCTTGGTTTGCAAATTTAAAAGAGAACTTGAATTTTATTAATTTAAAATCGAATCGAAAAACTAGATTACATCAGGTATGATTTGAAGAGGCTTCATGAATGTGTGAGAAGATCAAAAGTCTTATTTCTTCATCTCAAATTACAAGGAGTACATAGGGGAGGAGAGACAAAACTTCTTCCTACATAATGTGAAACTAAATAACAATATACAACAATATACAAAACTACTTATATTTCTTATACTCCCTACATAAAGTAGTGATGATAAGGCCTTGATAAAAATATTTGAGCTTTGAGAGTTAGTAGGAAAATGTTGAAGACAAATATTACGATGCTCGACTTTTTTCCTGATGAGGTGACAATCTTCAATATGGGGCGGGCTGGATTAATTTGGGAACAGGGAAACCTCCTTGTTTCCAGAGAGACCAGCCAAGCCTCATAGCCACGCGAGCTGCTCCGTCCATCCACCCACTTTGCTTCGCCGCACTTCACCACTGTCGCCGCCGATTCCCCCGAGTTCTGATGACCATTCCTCCTATGATCCTTGCCGTCGCCGACCCCTCCTGCCACGACGAAATCAACTAGCCACTCTGAAAGCTCCGCCCTTCCCGCAACACCTCCAAAAGCTGAAACTGCCACTGTCGCCAGCCTCTGTGGGCTCCGGCGACCAGCCCTCTTCAACCTTCCAACGAGATCGACTCACCACGGTTCCACCTTCATTTCCTTCTACCTACCACCGCATGCATCAATCCGCTTGTCCAACCACACAATTCCGACATTGCATTCTTGATTTGAGGTATATCCCTTCCGATCTCTTTGCATGTGATGAGTTAGAATAAGATTATGAGTTTAAATTTCAGAGCTTGCCCTTAATTAATATTAAACCTATTTATCGTTAATTTTCATATCTACACATTTCTTTCTCTAATTGTTGATTGTGGAACGTTATTTTAAATTTATTCAGCGTTTAAATGCCGAGCTTTATGCGCGTTTGCGAGGACGAGATCAAATGCCACTTATGATTATGCGAGAAAATCTTTCTTGCTTTGCAAATTTAAAAGAGAACTTGAATTTTATTAATTTAAAATCGAATCAAAAAACTAGATTGCATCAGGTATGATTTGAAAAGGCTTCATGAATGTGTGAGAAGTTCAAAAGTCGTATTTCTTCATCTCAAATTACAAGGAGTACATAGGGGAGGAGAGACAAAACTTCTCCCTACATAATGTGAAACTAAATAACAATATACAACAATATACAAAACTACTTGTATTTTTTATACTCCCTACATAAAGTAGTCAGGATAAGGCCTTGATAAAAATATTTGAGCTTTGAGAGTTAGTAGGAAAATGTTGAAGACCAATATTACGAAGCTCGACTTTTTTCCTGATGAGGTGACAATCTTCAATATGCTTGGTGTGTGCATGAAAGACAGTTCTCGGTTATATGAATAACAATTGTACTATCACAACAATGGATTGCAGTAATAGTGAGAGACACACCTAGTTTACTAAGAAGACATTCCATGCTTGAAAGCCTCATTGAACATCGAGCAATATTGAGCCTAGACGGACGACCCGACCACGTCAGATTGTTTCTTGCTCCTCCGGGTGATCATATTACCCCCAAATAAGTGCAGAATACGCTCGTAGACTTGCGCTCATCCATGGAGCTTGCATAATCAACATCAGAGTAAATACTCTGCAAGAAGGAGAATATGGCTTATACACAAGCTCTTGATCATGAGCATTCTTTAGATATTGAAGGATGCACTCAACAACTTGAAGATGAGACTTCTGAGGAGCATACATGCATCGACTTGCATAACAAGCAACAATAGAAATGTCTGGCCGAGTTACCGTCAGATAGATAAGCTTGTTGACCAATCGTCAATAATACACAGGATTAGATAAAGAAGGATTAGATATAGACTAATGAGCAGAGAATCTGAGATTGACATTCATATGTATATCAACTGGCTTACACCCCAAGTATCCTTGATCCTATAGTAGATTAGTATAATACTTTCACTGGGATAATATGAGTTTGCCATGGCGACGAACTATCTAAATACCGATAAAATATCAAAATGGCCCAAATCCTTGGTATGGAAATGAGTTGCCAATGACTTTTTGATCATATGTGCTTATCAGATCATAGTCGGTGATTATTGTATCATTAACATAAACCAAAAGAATCAATATACCCTCTTAACAACATTATGTGAAAAAAGAGAAGTCAACCAATTTTCGAGTAAAACCAAAAACTTGAACCATCTGACTTGATTTGTCAAACCATGCTTGAGGACACTGCGTGAGTTCATAAATAGATTTGTGTGGGCGGCATACAAAGACTCTCTCGTAGTCTTATATTCAGGAGGTTGCTACATATATATTGTATTAATCATATTTCCATTAAGGAACACATTCTTAATATTAAGCCGATGCATTGACTATGGATTGCTAAATAGACAATACTCGAACTATATTGAGCTTGTCTGAGGCTTAAAATGTCTCATCACAATCAATGTTATACTGCTGAGTGAATCCGCCGACAACAAGACACCTTCAAGTGCTCAGCAGAACCATCCAAATTGTGTTTTACAATGTAAACTCATTTGCAACCAACATGAGATGACCCATGTGGAAATGACACTAACTCTAAAGTTTCATTGGCCCATGGGCCTGCATCTTTCCATCCATAACAACCCCCAACTATGAATGCTATAGAGCCTCCTGTCCAGAAGAATGAGTGGAAATAAACGACAAATAATAAACAAATCTGTGTACTGGATGAGATAAATAAATGGTGAAAGGAAACATAAGCGTGCTAGTAGAACATAAGCATGTATCCTTTTATCAGAGCCAAATGATTCTTGATATCTATCAGCGATTCGATTGGCGTCGCTCAGGAAAGTTTCAACGATCGATGTCGCCGATCTTGCAATCCCTTGCGCATTTTTTGTGGCGAACCTCTCACCTAAGATCCGCCCGAAATTCTCTCACAATGGACACTCTACTCATAACTGAGTCGCTCACCAAAATCTCATCCTCGTTATGGGGGCAAAGACTTGTAACGCTGCTCATCAGGCATGCACGTAATCTGACGAACATGTTGCCCTAATCCAAATGCAAATGATTCAATCACGCGATTAATTCCGACGCGCAAATAATTTTATAACAGAAAGTGTTAAAACACGAGTATCAAACGCATAAAACAGGTAAGCCCACAAAAAGAAATTTAGCAAATAAATGGAACAAATATACCTATGAATAAAGTGGTGCATCCCTACAAATGCAAGAAAGTGGAATCTAAAATAAAACTCACCAAGTAATTGTATCTGATACAAGAGGATGATGTAAGCATGCTTGGGTGTGATGCAAAGGTTCAAATACTTGATTGATAGGGAACTATAAGTGGGGAATTTCTAGGGTTTTGGAGTCTAATGGGAAGGCGGAAGAATTCAGACTACTATGAGGGTTTTGGGAAAGGGCTGAAGAGGAGGGAGAGCTTGTGAAAGATGTCTATTGGTGTGCTCGGTGGGGTTGCTTGAGGGAATGGAGGGGCTGGTCGGTTTGCAGGGAGGCTAGGAGTGGGGAAGGAGGGAGTGCTGGTCGTAGTTGAGAGGTGGAAGGGAGCAGGGCAGCGGTAGGTGTTGACGAGGTCAAAGTATGCACTAGATGATACTGACAAGGTTTGGGGCTGCGGAGAGCGGGGAGCGGAGGAACCTTGGTTGTAACGATAGTTCTAATGGTTGCGGTGGTTGGAGGCGTTTGGTATAGCTAGAGGTTGTGGTGGGGAACTTGCTGGAGGTTGGAGAGGCGGTGGTAGGCTATGGTGGGGGGCCTAGAGTCGGCATTAGGGCCGATCTGGGAGTTTGGATTTTGCATCCAAGTAGATCCACAATTTCTTCTGAAGCGTAGACCGTCGATCTTTTAACCTTAAAAACTTGTAGGAATATATGAGGGGATTTAGGTAATTTGTATCTGACATCTCAGATTGTCTAATGTAATGCCATGGTCTACTACAGAAGCACTACAGATCTGCAGACTAGTGACCCCAATCCCTCTCCATGGATTGGATTGGCCGCAACCGCCAGTGATTCGATTGGCGTCGCTCGACAAAGTTTCAACGATCGATGTCGCCGATCTTGCAATCCCTTGCGCCTTTTTTTGCGACGAACCTCTTTCCTAAGATCCGCTCGAAATTCTCTCACAATGGACACTCTACTCATAACTGAGTCGCTCACCTGAATCTCATCCTCGTTACGGGGCAAAGACTTGTAACGCTGCACACCGGGCATGCACGTAATCTGACGAACATGCTGCCCTAATCCAAATGCAAATGATTCAATCACGCGATTAATTATGACACGCAAATAATTTTATAATAGAAAGTGTTAAAACACGAGTATCAAACGCATAAAACAGGTAAGCCCACAAAATGAAATTTAGCAAACAAATGGAGCAAATATACCTAAGAATAAAGTGGTGCATCCCTACAAATGCAAGAAAGTGGAATCTAAAATAAAACTCACCAAGTAATTGTATCTGATACAAGAGGATGATGTAAGTATGCTTGGGTGTGATGCAAAGGTTCAAATACTTGATTGATATGGAACTGTAAGTGGGGAATTTCTAGGGTTTTGGAGTCTAATGGGAAGGCGGAAGAATTCAGACTACTATGAGGGTTTTGGGAAAGGGCTGAAGAGGAGGGAGAGGTTGCGTAAGACGTCTATTGGTGTGCTCGGTGGGGTTGCAGGGAGGCTAGGAGTTGAGAAGGAGGGAGTGTTGGTCGTAGTTGAGAGGTGGAAGGAGCGGGGCAGCGGTAGGTGTTGACGAGGTCAAGGTATGCACTGGATGATACTGACAATGTTTGGGGCTGCGGGGAGCGGGGAGCGGGGAGCGGAGGAACCTTGGTTGTAACGACATTTCTAATGGTTGAGGTGGTTGGAGGTGTTTGGTATAGCTAGAGGTTGTGGTGGGGAACTTGTTGGAGGGGAGGTGGTAGGCTGCGGTGGGGGCCTAGAGTCGGCACTAGGGACGATCAACGAGTTTGGGATCTGCATCCAAGTAGATCGTCAATTTCTTCTGAAGCGTAGACCGTCGATCTTATAACCTTAAAAACTTGTAGGAATATATGAGGGGATTTAGGTTATTTGTATCTGACATCTCAGATTGTCCAATGTAACTCCCTGGTCTACTACAGGTGTGCTACAGGTCTGCAGACTAGTGACCCCAACCCCTCTCCACGGATTTGATTGGCCGCAACCGCTAATTCCAGTGGCGGGTTGTTGAGGCTGGGGTTTGAACCCCGGATCTCTTGGATAAGGGAGCTCTAAACTGGTCCTCAACACTAACTGAGCTGCACTTTTTATGTAACGCCCCGGTGTAGACCGTGGAGAGGGGTTGGGGTCACTGGTCTGCAGACCTGTAGTGCGTACTATGAACTTAAACCTAATTCTCAAAATATAGGTCCAAATATTATAAAAAAAACATAAACATAAGCAAAACGCATCGGCGTACTATGAACTTTCTAAAGATCATAAAATTTCTCTCCCAAAACTCGATCAAGTAGTGCGCAATCGATCCCCATCACCCTAAGACTATGCCAACGGAAATGTAGGACCACGATCGCTCGTTCATTACATTGACTAAATAAAGTAAAATACAACTTAGAGAAATACAAAAAATAAGAAAAAGTGCGTTGAACGCATTGTTTGTATGACGACCCTATAATTGTCTATGACGAAAGTCGGGCTACCCATGATGCAAGCTCTCCCTACCCATGATGCGGTCTCTCCGTTCAATGCTTGTGATCCCCGTCACAAATTCCCATGCATTTTTAAAAGAAACACACGACCTGTTGTGGAAGTGGGTGCATAAGTCCACTGTGAAAACATTATTGTACCGTGTTAAAACGGGTACCATAACTACATTAACCGAAGTACAAAGTAGCCACCCCAAACTTCCTCGAGCAGGAGCTACCACCCAAATTGCCCCACCCGACCATGATCCACAAGTGGCACTGTTGTTTCCCCGCAATACACGAGTATATCCGCTGGGTTCCACTCGTACCTTCAAGCATAACAGCAAGGAACCTTCCCTTGATCCTTGATCTAATGTACTGGAACACACGCCAGTAGATCATTGCAATATTGTATGTACTATCTATATTATGTACTGTAGTTTTAAGAGGAGGTTTACCATTACACTATCAAACAAATTGTAGTTGTTGAATTTTTTTAAAGCAAATAATTTTTTAATAAAAATTAAATTTTTTATTTAACAATGTTTTATTAAAAATATCAAATTGAAATTTTAACAAAGGTGGGGTTTAAACTAGAGAACAACACTCTTTTTTACAAACTACACTAAAGAACATTTATGAGAAAATTTGCAACAAATTTATATATGCATGCACGAGTGACAACACTACTACTGTGAATCACTATGCAACATGGATATCTGAGTGAAGTTGTGGTATTGCCATCACCTCATACTGCCTACAAGGGGTCATGGTGATTATTGGTACTATCACGGCTTTATGGGGAACCCTTGTGCACTCTCATCCGTTTTGATTATAGAATTAAGAGCTAATATCCTCTGGATCATGTCTCCAATCCCAAGTTCCATTCAATTGCTTTCCAAGATTAAAATATACAACATTGGGGTGCAAACACACAAAAACACTGCTATTCCAACCATTCGACACACCTCATAATTTTTACTGTGTTCTTTTTGCACTACCGTCGTTGTGGTAGCTTGCATAGCTTGTCTTTTGTGCTAGCACCGGATACATTCCTTGTACCTGTGGGATAACTGTGCTTCCGTTCCAGCATTTGTCCTTATCTATGTGAGGAGAATTATTAGGTTAAGAGGCACATCACATCTAATTATTGGGAGTTAACGTCCATCAAAATTTCTTCATCAATTCAGCAAGGATTAGTTTATCGCAGTGGCTAGTTTACCCCGAATTCGAAGAAAGTTCAGGAGTTATTCAGTAATTTAAAGAAAACCCTCCAAAAAATTTCTCCGCGAAAATTACGGCAACTCACAAAATTATTCGTAAATTGAAGAAAATGTAGGCTTTAAGGCATTGAAATTAGTTTTCACTTGTTTGTTTTCTTTCTTGATTGTTTGGTTGATGAAAGAAATTAGTTTCTTATATCTATGATGAGGTGAATGGAGTCGCAATGATAAATCTAATAAATTTCTTTTGATTTCACTGTAATTGGGTAGGGAAATGTACTCGGGAAAATGCATTTGTTCACAACATTTTGGGAAATTTGGATTTTCATTTAACAATTTCCTCTAACTTCTTCTATCCCAACAGAACCTAATTGATCTCCTCTATTCTCTTTATTAGTGTTATTCTCTTTTGATAGGTTTGAAGGGAAGCCAGAGGATGTTCTAAACCCAAAGAAGAAACAGTTGGACAAGATTACACCAGTATGTGAACTCTGTCCTGCTTTTGCTTCCTCCAAATTCTCTATTTTATTTTGCCAATCCTGTGGTAATACGAATTCATTATTGTGTTGCTGAAATATTTTTTTAAGATTGACACTACCAAAAACATACTTCTGCTTTTCTTTCGAAAGAGAAGCGTTGCTAATTTCTACGATAAGAGAAATGCAAAGCTTTCTATTGTGAATGCGTATATATAGGGCCATTTTCTTTGCCCTCTCCTCTATGTTTGCTAAATTACATGTTAACACTCCTGTTACTTTTGAAATTAAAAAAAAAAAAAAAAAACTTCCCTGAAGTTTACATTTTCATAACATTAACCTTACCCGAAGTTTACATTTCATAACATCCACGCACAAAAATATTCCCTCTGAGTAAATTTTGAGGGGGGTATTTTTGTGCATGGATGCTATGAAACCTAAATTTTAGGTGTATAGGAATAATTACCAAAACTTCCAAAAATCTCCCCTACAAGTCACATTTCATAACATGCATGCACAAGATTTTCCTCGTCATGGACGGGATTCAGAGGGGGGCCAAAGGGACATGGCACACCTATTTTTTGCAATTTGTTATAAGCACACCCAAATTATGCTATTCACAGAACAAATCCAGCTATGCATAGACCAACTCTAACTATTCACGGGCCAAACTCAACTAATTGCACGCCCAAAAATTATTTACCCCCAAGGCCGTGAACCTCCTTCGTCACTCACGAAAATATCCTTACAATATCTTCTAGGTCAGAGATGATACTTACCATTCAGAGAATACGTGACTTCCTTTCCGTCATTTCCTCGCCGGCTCCTACCTGCGCGGTATTTTTGCTCCTGTGAGTTTGGACAAAAAAACCACCGCCATAGAATTTATGTTTGGCATGACAACAATTACGACCACCACCAAGAAAAGAAAACTAATTTTGAACCTAAAAAATAGATGAAGTTCCTTAGGTGACGTTAGGCGTTCACGAACGACGGTTCATAACCACCGTGTTCATGACTAACACTGCCGTGCCAAAGAGACCCCAAGGTTCTAGACAGCTCAGCGAATTACACCAACTGTGATTCATCTGCGAATAGCTTTTTTGCTTTCGTCCTTGCATATTGATATTCTTCATGATTGTTGCAATTTTTATTCTTCATGCAGATTGTTGCAATTTTATTCTTCATGATTGTTACAGTTTTAGACATTTTTTCTAAAATATTATGGTTGTTTCGAACTCTATTATTGGTCGATGTGGTGCTAATGTCGAAAATATTTTGGTGGTTTCAGCATCTGTACACTGATGACAAGGGAGTGGCAACATACAAAGGGATACCCTTCATGACTTCTTCTGGGCCTTGCACAGCTTCCCTTTCCAATGCAAGCATCAAATGATTTTCTTGCTGGTGAGAATGTATTAGGTTCTAAGAGCTATTCTTTAGCCTTTTTTTGAAGAGGAAATTATTAGGAAATGCAAGAATTTTATAGAGTTGTATTATATAATAATAATAATAATATTATTATTAGTTTAAAAAATTGGGGAGCATTCACAGCTATAAGCTTCATACTTCTTTAATAGCAACTCATTGTTGTACTGATTGCTGAATGAGGAAAATTGAGTGAAGAGATTTTATTTTATTTTTTGTTTAGGGAAAATAATGTTTTTTTTCTTTTGGAGGATTGGATGTGAGTCATATCCAATGATGTTTGTGGGAAGAAATCATTTTACTAGGTTTTTGTGATAAGCCTGATTTTGTTTTTGTAAAAAATACCACAAAATCATAAAAAATTGCAATGAATAAATTTATGGGACTTGATCATCCAAATGACGATCCTATAAGTATATGTGTACAACCTTGAACCCGCGGGAGCAGAAGGCTCAAAGAAAAGAGAGGAGTAGGCGAGAGGGACTCATGGAGAGGGCCACTCGCTAGGCGAGAGGGACCCATGGAGTGGGCCACTCGCAAGGCGAGAGGGACCCAGGGAACGGGCCACTCGTAAGGCGAGAGGGACCCATGAAGTGGGCTACTCGAAAGGCGAGAGGGACCCAGGGAACGGGTCACTCGCAAGGCGAGAGGGACCCATGGAGTGGGCTACTCGCAAGGCGAGAGGGACCCAGGGAACGGGGCCACTCGCAAGGCGAGAGGGACCCATGGAGTGGGCTACTCGCAGGGCGAGAAGACCCATGGAGCGGGCCACTCGCAAGGCGAGAGAGGAGTCGGCGAGACGGGTTACTCACGAGGCAGGATGAGGCAGAAGGGGGAGGAGCTCTTGCCCGCGAGACGTCGTTCTCGTCGAGCGCCGGTCCAGTTGGAAGGCGGTTTTTACCTTTTTATCCCCAGGTGATTTTACTCTTTTGCCCTTGGTGGTCTGCATATAACCCTTCAGAACAGCGGAGTTTGGCTGTTGGCAGACCCAACCCAGGGTATTTTGGTAATTTCAGGTCGGTTCAGTTTGGTTATTGGCAGGTCAAACTCAGAGGCCTATAAATAGACCGATAAGGTGCCTCGAAGAATGTTGTTGACCCCTTCTTCTTCTTCTTCCACTAAGGCACCTAGCTCATCACTGGCTAGGGAGGGGAAGAATTTCTAGTTCTTCCGGGTAAGAGGTGGGACCTCCGAGCTGAAGCCCTCGGTTTGTTTCTAGTCTTCGAGATTCTCATCCAGGAAGGAATTCGGGAAGAGTAGGTGTGAGCTGCAACTCTAGATCCGAACTCTAGGTGAAGTCAGGTCTCTGGCTTCAACATTTTTGGTGCGGTGAGCGTGGATCGCAGCCTGCACAGAAGAATCTTGAACCACTTCATGGCAGGAGATCTTAGCGAAGGAGACGAGGGCGGGTCCCAGAACCCGGGAGGATATGTAGGGAGATAAGAATTTATGGCGTCCATCGGAGGCATCATGGACATGCTGCAGGAGATCTCGTGGCGAGGCGATTGCTCTACCCCCCTACCGCAGGCATCCGGTCTCGCGCCTCAGGACGGGCTCGTCTCGGCAAGGGTTGGAGAGGATGCGCCAGGGGGGCGACCCGGCAAGGAGAAGGTGGTAGAGGGAGGTGGGCGAGACATAGCGGGTAGGGAGTTATTCCCTAGCCCGGCGAGTGTCGTCTCGCCAGGAGATGTCGTCGCGCGAGTGGGGGCGGCGAGACCCGTAGCGAGAGGATCACCTTTCTGCAAGTTGATCCTTTTGGATCCAGTCCCGGAGGGGTTCAGGGAGCCCGAGATGACTTACTATGTTGGGAAAGACGACCCCCTCCAGCGCTTGCAATGGTTCGAAGATGCGGTCTCCATCAGGCCAATGACGGACGCATTCAAGTGCTGTCTTTTTGCCATCACCTTGAAAGACAAAGCTAGGGACTGGTTCCATTAACTCCCGACGGGATCGATATACAGTTTCGAGGACTTGAGTAGGAACTTCCAGTTGCGCTTCTCGACCTCGAAGAAAAGGAAGAGGAACTCGGAGTCGATTTTTCTGATCCGGCAGAAGACAGATGAGTCCTTGGCCCAGTACGTGGACTGCTTCCAGGAAGAAATCTTGGACATTCAGGAGGTACCAGGATTTGCTCTTCAGATGGCCTTCACCGTTGGGCTGAGGGAGGGTTTCTTTAAGATGACTTTAACCCGGAAGGCGTCGTTGTCATTTGAGGGATTGATGGAGAAAGCCGTGAAGGAGATAGCGATGGAGGCAGCAAACCCGACGTTTGCTAGAAAGTTGGCAAGACTGACAGAGGTGGAGTCGAGAGAACCGAGAGGAGCAAGGCAGCAAGAAGGAAGAAGGAGGGAAGAGCCGAGGGCTCCGGCATACCAGGAGCTGGGTTGGAGGCAGCCAGGAGGTTCCGTTCAAGGGTAGGGAAGAGGTTTTCCCCAAGGGGGAAGGAACTACCAAGGAGGACCCGAAAGATTCAACCAGCTGGGGTGGGGACATGGTCCTAGACCACTCCCACCCCCGCCTCAGCAAGCTATGGCCATTGACCGAGGGAGAGGAAGAGCAAGAGAGTGGGGGAGAGCAGGAGCTGGAGCAGGAAGGAGGAGGAACCACCAGGAGGGGAGACGGGAGGGGGAGGTAGCCTTGCCGTATTGTGACTTCCACGAGGAGGAGGGTCACGCAACGACTACCTGCCCAGAGTTTCTAGAGATGAAGAGGGTTTTAGTATCAGGGGAGCAGCAACTACCAGTACAGATAGTGGGGATGGCCGGGACCAGGGAGGAGGACCAGTGTGTGGACCGAGCTGATGTGGGAGACCGAGGAGGGATCAGAGTGATCCACGGGGGAGTGGGGATTGAGGCTACCCGTAAGGCGAGCCTTCATACCATGTATCGTCGGAGCGTTGCCTCGACGTCACAAGCCCCTCCCCCGGATGAGAATATCACCTTCTCTCGGAAGGACTTGCCAGACCACGAGGACCCGTTTTGCGATGCGCTGGTGATCTAGACCGCCATCGAAAATTTTACGGTGTCACGGATCCTAGTCGATAATGGGAGTTCGGTGAATGTAATCTTCAAGAAGGCGTTCAATGAGATGAGGGTGGAGGCCCGAATGGTGTTGGCAGCAGATGGGTCGTTGTTCGGGTTTTCGGGAGAAAGGAAGGAAGTCGAGGGGGGAGTGGGACTTCAGGTAACTCTGGGAGGGCTGTCTAGGAACTGCCGCTTTGTGATAGTGGACGCTCCCAGCAGTTACAACGCCATTTTTGGGCTCCCTTTGATCAGTGCCTTCAGGTGCATCCCGTCATCTTTCCATCAATGTCTAAAGCTCAACGTCGGAGGAACCCAAATCAGAGTACGAGGAGATCCAAAAGCAGCCAGAGAGTGCTACGTGACGGCGGTGAATACCATCTCTTGGCAAGGTGACGCCGAGAAACTGGAGAAGAGGATGGAGCAATGGGAGAAGGCAGGAGAGATGGAGGTAGATGAGAAGGAGGAAGAAGTAGGAGTGGAGAGAGGCATTGCGGTGGAGCCAAAAACGGCAGGAGAGAAGGCGGGAGAGATGGAGGTAGAGGAGGAGGAAGAAGTAGGAGTGGAGAGAGGCATTGCGGCGGAGCCGGAAACAACAGGAGAGAAGGAGGGAGAGATGGAGGTAGAGGAGGAGGAAGAAGTAGGAGTGGAGAGAGGCATTGCGGTGGAGCCGTAAACGACAAGATAGGAGGGAGAGAGGGAGGTAGAAAGGACAGGAGGAAAGGAAGGAGGGAGGAAAGGGAAAAGAAAGGTAAGACAAGTAGGGGAGCCATCTAGGATGGAAGCTCGGTTGGAAGAGCAGGGAGGTTCGTTGCTAGGAGGGGTCCTAACTAGTGAAGAGGTGGAGAGATTTTTGATGGAGGTGGCTGTAGCCGTCGCGGAGCGCGAAGCCGTAGAGCGGGAGGCCAGGGACCAGGAGGAGATGCTGAGGGAACAGGAGGGAGAGGAGCCCTCAAGGCTCAAGGCGGCGGTCGAGGTGCTGGAGATGGAAATTCTCACCATGGAAGGGAGGAAAGAGAAGATAAAAATCAGTGGGGAGCTCAGCCCCGGGGACCAGGAGGAGATCAGGAAGTGCGTGCAGAGGAACATCGACATCTTCGCTTGAAGCGCAGCTGACATGCCAGGGGTTGACGCGGACGTGGCATGTCATTGTCTCAATCTTGACCCCAAGGCTCGTCCAATACAACAGAAGAAAAGAGTCATCGCTTCCAAGATGGTCGGGCCTATCAGGGAAGAGGTGGAGAAGCTGCTCAAGGCGGGATTCATATCTGCAAGCAAGTACCCAGGGTGGGTGATTAACGTTGTAATGGTAAAAAAGGGGGAGGGAAAATTGAGAATATGTGTGGATTTTTCTCTTTTGAATAAAGCGTGCCCTAAGGATTGTTATCCTCTGCCTCGAATCGACGCGCTGGTTGATTCAGCCGTCGGTTTTTTCACTAATGAGTTTTCTAGATTCCTTTTCAGGGTACCATCAGATACGCATGCACCCCCCGGACGTCAAGGATGTTACCTTTTTCACGGAGGATGAGTGCTTCAGCTACAACATGATGCCCTTCGGATTGAAGAACGCGGGGGCAACTTATCAAAGAATGATGGACCGGATCTTCCGGGAGCAGAAGGGGCGAAATCTCGAGGTTTATGTGGATGACCTGATGATCAAGAGCCAAGATCCCGGGTCCTTCGTCTTGGATCTGGAAGAAACTTTTGGGACCATAAGAAAATACAAGATGAGGCTCAACCCTCTAAAATGTGTCTTCGAGGCCAATAGAGGAAAGTTCCTAGGACATCTCCTCACCCCCTCAGGAGTGGAGCCCAATCCAGACAAAGTGAAGGCGATCTTGGAATTGGAATCTCCGAGAAATGCTAAAGAAGTTCAACGTCTCGCCGACAAGCTGGCCGGGTTGAGCAGGTTCCTCTCCCGGGCTGGAGAGAAGTGCTCTCCCTTCTTCCGAGCACTGAGAGGAGGCAAGAAGTTTGAATGGACCCCCGAGTGCGAAGAAGCTTTCCGAGCCCTGAAGCAACAGCTCACCAAAACGCCGCTACTCTAAGGGTCAAGAGAAGGGGAGGGTTTGTTCTTGTGTCTGGGAGTGGAGACCGGAGCAGTGAGTTCGGTCCTTGTCTGAGAAGAAGGAAAGAGGCAATTCTCAATCTACTACGTAAGCAGGGTCCTAAAGAAAACAGAGCTCAGATACCCCATCCTGGAAAAGTTGGCTTTCACACTCATCATCTCGGCCAGGAAGCTCAGGCCACTTTCAAGCTCACTGAATCCAGGTGGTGACAGATCATCTTCTCCGCCACATCCTGGAAGGGGTGGAGCACTCTGGGAGGTTGGCCAAGTGGTCGATAGAGCTCAGTGAGTTCGATCTCACTTTTACTCCTCGGGTAACTATCAAGGCACAAGCGGTTGCGGATTTCCTGGTTGACTATGTGGTCGAGGTCGGAGAAGCCGAGGCACCTCTTCTAGCGGCCTGGAAGATGCTAGTAGATGGAGCCTCTGGAAAAAGTTCTTTTGGAGGAGGGATGATCTTAATAAGTCCCGAGGGAATCATAATTGAGCAAGCCCTGAAGATCCACTTCACCATCACTAACAACCAGGCAGAGTACGACGCGATCATCGCAGGGCTCAAGCTAGCTCGGGAGCTAGGTATACAAGACATCAAAGTCTCCACGGACTCTATGGTGGTAGCAGGACAAATCAATGGAGAGTTTGAAGCAAGGGAACCTACCCTCCAATTGTATCTAATGAAGGTGAAAGGTGTCATCGGGCAGTTCCGCAGCTTTTCCATTCAACACGTTCTAAGAGAAGAAAGTGCTCAGGCTGACCTGCTCGCCAAGCACGGCCCTCGAGCTGGAGGAACCGTGACGGAGCTCTTCAGGCCCTTCATAGAAGAGGGAGAATTGATGGAAGTGGACCAGCAAGGGTCTTGGATGGACCCCTTCATCACCTTTTTGACCTCGGGACATCTTCCCGAGAGAGACCTCGATAAGAAACGGATCAGGTATAAATCAACGCACTGCCTGCTGAAGGAGGGAACGTTATACCGAAATACGCTATCGGGTTTGTTGGCTCGGTGTGTGTCTGAGAGGGAGATCTCAAGAGTTCTAGAAGAAATTCATTCAGGAGAATGTAGGAGTCACTTAGGAAGTCGGACCTTGGAAGGAAGGGTGTTGAGGCAAGGCTACTTCTTGGCCTACCCTTAGGAAGGATGCTGAAGAATTTGCAAAGAGATGTAGAAAGTGTCAGGAGTTCACCCCCTTTCAATTCCTCCATGCCCAAAGATTACGCACAATCACGGCTCCCTGCCCTTTGCAATATGGGGGCTAGATTTGGTGGGCCCGTTCCCCCAAGCCAGTGGCCAGAGGAAGTTCCTGCTAGTCATGGTGGATTACTTTTCAAAGTGGCTAGAGGTAAAGGCGTTGGCTAAGGTGACGTCGCAGGTGGTCAGAAGTTTCGTATGGGGAGAGATTATCTGCCGGCATGGGCTTCCGTTGGCTATAGTCACGGATAATGGACTACAGTTCGCTAGCAAAGAATTCGTAGACTTCTGTGTCCAGCTGGGCATAGACCTCCGCTTCGCCTCGGTTCATCATCCTCGAAGCAACAGGCAGGTGGAAGCGGCGAACAAGGTTATCGTGAATCTTTTGAAAAAGGTGGAGAACTTAAGGGGAAGTTGGGTAGAGCAGCTCCCTTCCGTTCTCTGGGCTTTGAGGACTACGCCAAACACAGCCACGGGAGAGACTCCATTCAAACTCTCCCACAGCTCGGAGGCCGTTATATCTATAGAGTTCGAGGTTGAATCTCCCAGGGTGGCTGCTGCAAAGAAAGGAGACGAAAGATGGCGAGCAGAGAACGAGGAAGAGCAGAAGCTCTCTCTTGATCTAGTAGAGGAGCTCAGAGAATTGACATCAATCCGGCAAGAAGAAGTCAAGCGCCGAATGGCCAAATACTCGGAGGGGTAGATGACTGAGGCGAGTCGGAGTCTTGGTGGTGGTGGATGACGGTATTATCCAACGGCTTTATCGGTTGGTGAGGAGGTGCGAGATCTCCCTGGTGAAGCATGAAGCGAGTAAATAAAATGAGTAAAGAAAAAAAATAGGGGCAAAAGCAAAAAGTCACCTCTCTCTCTTTATGAGACGCGGGAGGAGGGGTATGGATTTCCAAAGAGGCGGGATTGGGCTCCTCGACCGAGAAGGGGCGCCAGCGGTCTTTACTTTCTTCAGGCGAGACGACGACGCTAAGGGAGCAGGGGTGCGAACCAAAGTCGGGGCCAGAGCGGCCATGTTGGCCTTGTTTTGTTTGCGCACCATCGCGGGACGTTCGCGGAAACTCTTGCTATGAGACATGACTGTGATGGAGCGGGGGAAGGAAGAGGTGAGAGGGGGCACTCTCTACATGGGGTAGGTATCATATATTTATAAGCTCCGGTAGAGGGCTCCGCCAAAGATTCCCTCATAAATGAACTTTAATGACGCGAGCCTCGGTTGGACTTTCTTTCCGAGCTTGAGGAAACCTCGAAAAGAGCGGGGATTGTGTACAACCTCGGACCCGCGGGAGCAGAAGGCTCAAGGAAAAGAGAGGAGTAGGCGAGAGGGACTCATGGAGAGGGCCACTCGCTAGGCGAGAGGGACCCATGGAGTGGGCCACTCGCAAGGCGAGAGGGACCCAGGGAACGGGCCACTCGCAAGGCGAGAGGGACCCATGGAGTGGGCTACTCGCAAGGCGAGAGGGACCTAGGGAACGGGCCACTCGCAAGGCGAGAGGGACCCATGGAGTGGGCTAATTGCAAGGCGAGAGGGACCCATGGAACGGGCCACTCGCAAGGCGAGGGGGACCCTTGGAGTGGGCTACTTGCAGGGCGAGAAGGACCCATGGAGCGGGCCACTCGCAAGGCGAGAGAGGAGTCGGCGAGACGGGTTACTCGCGAGGCAGGATGAGGCAGAAGGGGGAGGAGCTCTTGCCCGCGAGACGTCGTTCTCGTCGAGCGCCGGTCCAGTTGGAAGGCGGTTTTTACCTTTTTATCCCCAGGTGATTTTACTCTTTTGCCCTTGGTGGTCTGCATATAACCCTTCAGAACAGCGGAGTTTGGCTGTTGGCAGACCCAACCCAGGGTATTTTGGTAATTTCAGGTCGGTTCAGTTTGGTTATTGGCTGGTCAAACTCAGAGGCCTATAAATAGATCGATTAGGTGCCTAGAAGAATGTTGTTGACCCCTTCTTCTTCTTCTTCCACTAAGACACCTAGCTCAGCACTGGCTAGGGAGGGGAAGAATTTCTAGTTCTTCCGGGTAAGAGGTGGGACCTCCGAGTTGAAGCCCTCGGTCTGTTTCTAGTCTTCGAGATTCTCGTCCAGGAAGGAATTCGGGAAGACTATGTGTGAGTTGCAACTCTAGATCCGAACTCTAGGTGAAGTCAGGTCTCTTGCTTCAACAATATGTGACAAATCGAGCATGAGCAGCCCTTGATGCACGCATTCTGATCGATGATCCCGTTCTCCATCAGTATTGGCTTGTTAAATCAAGATAGTGATTCATATCCGTAAGCCAATCATTAAATGACTTTGGGTCCAACTGCCCGTCACAATAATCGTCATATTGGTGCTGCAAGAGATCAAACTCGGGGTTCTTAGAGATCATCATAATAATCGTCCTTACTGTAATCAAGTCACACTACAGGGTCAAGATGATCCCTACATAAGGCTCATTACAAATGATGTTCTTCACCTGGTGTTGCGATCTGCTCGAAGGAGCCCTCTGTGTTTGACCAAAAAATGCGATCAACTTCCTCTAATGGATCATATCAGTGTTGTGAGTTGCCAGATTCATGACAACACCCATTTTTTGGTCCACCTGATGGTTCTACCCCTAAATAACGATCAGTCGTGCACATATTTTTTTTGTCCCTCCCTTGACTGAACGATTTAAGTTAGGGCATTTCCTTTTCGTGTTCCAGATGACTGATGGTGCAAGCTCTTCCTCGCCCATTTCTGTCATCGACAACAGCCGCAGGACCTTGTTTCCTCATCGAAAATCCTAGACACTACCTTCTTTCTAGTCCAAGAGACTGGAAGGCTCTCTTTGTAGCTATTCTGACCCTTGACAAACATTTTTCAACCTCATGTGCTCTAGTTAACCGCAAGTAAACATCTTTTTGGTAGTTCTATGGCTTCTCCTCCGTCATTGTTCAAATTTGAAAGTTAGACTTACAATTCCCTCTTTCCTCAAATCCAGAAAATCGAGGATCCCTCTTCCCTTTCACGACATCCCCTGTTGAGATTGAATTACCAGTCGTTTTGCAATGTATCGTGTATGCCTCATCTTTCCGATCAATACTCTTGCATTACTTTAGTTTAGAATTTTTGTAAGTCCTATGAGATTTAATTTTAGTTTTTTTGTGACAGCCGGGGTTGATCGAAAATTTCCAACTGAAGTGTGGCCATTTTTTTCATTTAAGAAATTGCAACCCTCCACTCAAAAAGGAGTGGTAAGATTTTACTTCCCTTTTCTTCTCATAGTTGCATGTGAAGTTTAAAGGGATTGTAGCAATTTTCATACTTTAATTTGGACAGATAAAGGACTGGCAACTCCTTCCATTGTGCTTAGGGCAAAGTGAGGCTCCTCCTCTATCCCGAGTCTTTCCTCTTAATGGTCATTCTCCCTCGTAGTGAATTAGTGTTCCTGAAATTTTAGGAAAAATAATTGGAAGTTTGATTTGTCCCTTTTAGAGTCAAATCGATAATACTACTGTGTCCGGAGTAACTTATGAGTGCCGCAACACTTAGGTATGAAATTAGGTATGAGTGCCGCAACACTTAGGTATGAAATTCCATTCACCTAATAAAAGTAACTTATAAGTGGAAGTTTTGTTGCTACGTCGTGTTTATGAGTGCCGCAACACTTAGGTATGAAATTCCATTCATATTGGCTAGACATATCACCTAATAAAATTGCAATGTCTAGTTTGTGTACGAATGCACGTGTAATTTAATTATTTATCTTATAGTTATATGTTACCAAATAAATTAAATTCCCGTATATTACATAGAAAATTAAGTAACACATAATCTAATAATGCATGATACAATCAAATAATTTATTGAGATACGATTTATAGACCGGAACATGAATACCTACATTCTACAACAAGAGTAGACATGGTAACAAAGGCAGAATACAATTAGGCGAAAAATAACATATTAAATTATGTAATGAATCTCAGACTAGTTTTCTCATACTCATTTGGCCAACACTTTATATGAGCCTCAAACATGAGGTCAATAACTCACATTTCTTTTTGAAAATAATTAGATGTGAGTATGTGCTCCATTCAAGGGATACATCGGTTCAGGTCATCTTCAGATCATTATTTGGACTCCATAATTGCATTGAATTCAATAAGTCGTAAGATGTAAAGTTAATAAGGGGAAGATTTGAAATTTGATTACCCCAACCTTGTAAAGAATACTAAAATCATTGTATACAAGAATCATAATGCGTCAATACAAAATATGAAACCACATTCAATTTATTCTAAAGCATGCATAATTACTCAAACGTTCATATTTTAATTTGTAACTAAATTATGTATTTTTGTAGTGTTACTATGTTAGTAGAGGGAGTAGTCTTCTTACTCACCAGTTGGGCTGACCCGTCTTCGGACATTTTTTTCAGGGGTCGCCGATTGTGACTTGCGCCTAGGATAGGCGATCGCGGTGTTGGAACCAAAAATCAGCCCCAGCGAGAGTTCAGACCATGGGATGTAACTAACACCTACTTCTCCCAAACTCAGACCCTTGACCAGTTGTTGAGAACTAAAGAACTGGCCATGGGCTACAACACAGAGGTCCCTCCACTAATCCGGAAGATCTCAGAGCGGTTGCCCTCCTTAGCCAAATGTTGAGCTAAGGATATCTCAGAAAGCGCTACAAGACTTTAGAAAATGAGAAAACTTGCCTTCTGAGGTACCATGTGAGTCTATTTATAGATTCCAAAAAACTGGTCTGCCAACAGCCAAACTCTACTGTTTAAAAAGGCAATATGCAGCCCAAAGTGGTCTGCCAACAGCCAAACTCCGCTGTTCTGAGGAGATAAATGCAGACCTCCAAGGGTATCCAGATAAATTTACCTCTAGATCAAACTGGGAGGCTTCTCGCATACCTAGGTGGATGCCCTCCCGCCTACTTCCTTTATCTGACCGGACCATCCTAGGCCCAAGGAAATATGTCTAAGTACTGGTGCGTCGAGAGCGACAGAAGCTACACTCAACGTCGTAGGACAAAAAACGTTGAGAGTGTTGAGTGAAGGAGCTGCACTCAACGCCTCAAGGCAAAAAGCGTTGAGAGCATCGAATGTGAGTGCTACACTCGACGCCTTAACTCAGAAGATGCCGAGAGCGAGAGCTCCACTCGACGTCTTAGAACAAAACGCGTTGAGAACGTTGAGAGCGTTGAGTGAAGGAGCTGCACTTGATGCCTCAAGGCAAAAAGCGTCGAGAGCGAGAGCTACACTCGACGCCTTAACTCAGAAGATGCCGAGAGTGTCGAGAGCGAGAGCTTCACTTGACGTCTTAGGACAACAAGCGTTGAGAGCGTTGAGTGAAAGAGCTACACTCAACGCCTTAGGTCCAAAGAGTTCTGCCCACCTCTGGGGCTTTCCACCTACCGAGGTGGAATCCTTTCCGCTTTCCCTGGCGAAAGGCTCTTGAATTACCTCTACTGGGGGAAAAACCTACTCAGTGAATATGGGGTTGTACACAAGCCCCGCTCTTTGCGAGCGAGTCCTACGCTCGGAAAGAAAAGTCCAACCCCCAATATTCAGTGAGTGCTTGCTGACCTGAAAGGGAATCTTTTGTGGGTCCCACTTCGGCCCTATATATATATATATATATGCCAGGGGATGTCTCCAATACTTCGTTCATCTTGCTACAGCTTATCGCCTGAGCTCTCGCATTGCTTCGAAGATGTATGCCAAACGAGCCGCAAAACTGCTCTCGCAAGAGGTCCGGGATCGCCTTGCTGCTGCTCGGGCGAGAGCTCTCGCCGACTGCGCCAGGTTTTTCCCTTGTCTTATGGGCAAAGGCCAGCAGACTCGGCTTATCGGCAAAAGAAGGCCAAGTCGGTTCAGTGAGACCGTTCTAGGAATGAGCCTGCCTCGCTGACCCCAACCCCTACCTGCGAGGAGCCTGCTCTTCTGCCAGAGGTTCTTTTCTTGCCCCGCCTATTGGCGCTAACCCCTAAAGCGAGCTTGTCGTATTGATACACTACCTTTGTAAGACCCCCAAATTTTTTTTCTTTTTCGACACCGGGGTCTTAGGCCCAGAACCGCCGCCTTGCGGTGACACCTTCGCACCCGGGAAGATCGTCACTACAAAACGCCGATCCTGCCGGCCAAATCGATCACAACTGTAGAAATAAAAATAAGCAAGTCCACAAAAATCACACATGAACAGTAAATAATCTCCACGAAGGGAGTGTCCACAGATAAAACATATAACATAATTCTCGGGCTTATGTCTGGTACATCAAGTCCTCACTGCAAATCGCTCATCGCGGAAGCAAACTAATATAACTACTAGCGGTCGGGACTCACAGTCCCTGCTGTCTGAACTCCGGTACTAGACTATCCGATCTCCAAGCGTGCCTACCTCCGGGGCTGCTCCTCCATGCTGGGCTCCGTGGTCCCCTAAAATGATGTGGTTCGAAAATCGTTAGTCTAAAAGACTAAGTCCTATCATCCCCCATCCCTTCCCCCATGGCCCCTAGGCACCGAGCTGAGAGGAAGAAAGGGGAGGACTTGAAAGTGGAGAGTAATCAAAGACAGGTGACGGCGGATCTATACTAGTAATTTATAGTACATGTGACAGAAAGTAAAGTATGAAAAGTAACCTTAACTTATGTGCGGAAGCGCATAAGCCAAGGGATCTTCTGCAAGGCTCCCATCGTATAAAGTGTCGCATACCAATTTATACGTTGGAGGGTCGGTTATTAACAACAATATATATATAAAGAATTTGACCTTAATTTATAAACTTGCCCACACAAGCGTATAGACCAAGGGGTCATTTTGCAAGTCATATTGTATAAGCGTCCCATTCCACTTATACAATAGGTGTCAGGGGTTAAATGGAATGATTATGTTATGACATGCAAGTGCAAATCACCCACCCGACTCTGTGCACACAGACCTTTAGTTCCCCCTTTCGGAGTCGTTACCTCCCAGGATACCTCCGTAGTGGCAGACAGAAGCGGTGGGTTGGGCCTCGCCCACCTCTAAACCGGTAATAGCACTACCAGTCAGACCTATCGTACGCCTCAACGCTGGTGCACAAAGCGGAGCTCCTGCGTACTCTTGCCGGCTGGCGCACCGGACTTTATCTGGCCAAGCGCAAAACCACACTTGTCGGGTCAATGTATTGGCGTCGGTGCATCGACCCTCCAACACCGAAGACCCACCACCTTATACTTTATGCACATGCAACCTTATGTAATAGCTACCGAGCCAAAGCTCCCCGGACCATCCCGTCCGTCAATAATCAACAACAAAGACAAAGCTCGTCGGGCTATCCTGCCCATCACAAACCATTACCGAGCCAAAGCTTGCCGGGCTAGCCTGCCCATCACCAAAACCACTGGGTTTACTGCCCGAGTGACCCAACCTATCCCCCCCGAGACATCAAGGTGTGAGAATGTGAAACCCTAAATTTACTAATTGCTCTTCATTTTATTTTTTTGCCTACGACTTAGGTTTAGCCCAGGACTACCCAAGGTATTCCCCGTGAAGGGTTCTCGAGGGCACTCGGAGCTACGATGGGCTGAAGCCCAAAGCTCCCTTTCGCAAGACACTTATTCTTATTGGTTGATTCCAAATTCCAAATCCCTTAATTATTGCATTGGATCTAACCCTAGTATTTTGACACTTCCTCCTACGGGTTAGACGATCTTTCGTCGATCTCGAGCACCATCTAACATTTAGCCAAATCCAACCTCTACTCATGAACTCATTCTAGTTTATCCAAACCAGCAACCACTAATCCCGACTCATGTGCCCAACTTTATATTCCAACATATTTTCTGCAGATTTACTATATGCAGACCACTAAGGTTAAATGCCATGTAAAATGGGAGGTACATCAAATAATCATCCAGTACTCCTATAATAATTATTGGAGGGCTATTATGACCTTTGTTGCCCAAATCCAGAGATTCACAATTTTTCCTATTTATTTGATACTTTATTTAATTATTATAGTGGACAAAAATTCCAAGATTGAACAGGAAGTACCAAATTTAGATAAGATAAAATTCTTCCAAATTTATGTTATATACAATATAAATATTTAACTTAAGATCCAAAGTCTCTTAATTTTTAAGCAAGGTTTAGGCTACTAATTTTAATTTTTAATATATCCCACAATAATTTATTTAAATAGATAAGTAGCACAATCTTACTTCCAAAAATTCAGATAAAATTCAAGCATGATTTTAAGGGCATATAAATGTTCTGGGTCAAATTTCATAATTTATTAACCAGTAAAGGGCCTTAAACAAAATATTGAATAATTTTCCAATTGAATAAGCTTGTGAAGTAGGTACCACAATAATGTATTCAAAAATTCTCATAAAATTCAAACATGACCAAGAAGGGTTAAAACTTCCTATGCCAAAGTTTCATGACCTCCCAATGGGCAGAGGGACCAAAGTGATAAAATTATTAATTAGGGCAATCCCATATGTTACAAAGGAAGTGCTACAATTCTTGTTCCAAAATTTCTAACTAAATTACCAGAGGTTCTTTATATCCTTAAGACCACCATACCAAAATTTCATCATAGTTGAAGGAGTTTTACTACCCTATTCTATCACTACAATAATTGTGCCCTAAATTAGGGTTAGGATTTTGAGGGTCCCAACATTTCCAAAAATTCCTTAATATTTTCACCAGAGGGTTTTACCTACCCTAGTACCCTGCCTACAAAATTTCATGATCATTCAAGGTGTTTTGGCCACATGCCCTTCACAAGGTACAAAAGCCCTTCTTTAGGGTTTGACCTAGGGTCTTGGGTCAAATTAACTCCAATCTACCCCATTTTCCATGGGGAGGTACAAAAAGTCATGCCAAGTCAGTGTCCCAAATTTGAACCTCTGTTGAGGTGAATTGGACACTCTAAGCCAAAAATACATTTTTGGACCAAAATGCCCTTTTTAAGGCAAGGCTAGGGTTTGCAAGATTTCTGTTTAAATCACCTCCAAAATTAATGGAATTTTAACCAGAGCTTAATATTGACCTCATACACCACCCACCAAAATTTGGGTGGATTTGGAGTTCATTTAACCCCTAAATTAAATTATCCTAGATAAATAAAATTATTTACAAAACTACGGAAATATTATCCCCAAAAATTCCCATTTTTTGGCAGGGTCTAGATATGGGTTAGTTTGACTTCCTGCCAAAATTTCAACTCATTTGGGCTAATGATGAGGTGTGGGCATTCAATTTAATGTCTGCCTAGCCATATGTATAGACCCCACCAAAATGATTACCCTTGTCAAACCAAGCACTCAAATCGGTTCAAACCAATTTTGTATGAAAGTAGACTCAGAGGGCTACAATTTATGTGTTGGTCATGTTTCCTAAAAATGCCTCTAGGTATTTTGAATAATTAAAACCATTATATATGAAATCTGTGACATAAATGAAATAAATCAACATTTATATACTATAGTTTAAAATCAATCCCGCACGAATCTTGACGCGCTGTTGGACGGCATCCCGTCATCTTCTACCTCCAGCCGACGGCCCAGATTTATCCCACCTGGGCCGTCTTCCAGCCGCTGCCGCTGGCGATCCGGCCACCTCCCTGGCCGGCCACCGCCGCCAACACCTTCGTGGTGGTCGTGGCTATCTCCAGGCGGCGGCTCGGCCGCCGGGAAGCACTATTCCGGCGAACCCGACAAGCTCAAATCCATGGAAAAACAGGATTTTTTTGAATTGGATCGGGCTCAATTGAGCCCGAACCTCGGCCCTAAGGATTGCTATGATCTGCCCATGGAAAAAGGAGTGGAGGAGGACCTGTGGGGGTGGCTGAAGCCGTGCTGATCGTCGGATTGGCATGGTGGTGGTTGGTGGTGGTCAGCCTTCTACAACTATGCAGTGAAACTGCTTGGCTTCTTCAGGAAAGTGGTGGGGAATTTTTCTGGGAGTCTAGTGATGCTTTTAAAACAAAGAGGAGGGGAGTTAGGTGGCTGAAGGCCTCATTTCCCTTTTTGGCCCAAGTCAAGCTTGGCGACCATGGTTGGTAGGGGAGAATTCATGTCTCCAACCAGTCAATGACCAGCTGGTTGGATTGGGGCTGCATTCTTTGTCCTAAAGCCATGAATGGAGGGGGTTGGGGAGGGGGAGGATGAGCCCAAAGTCCTCCCTTTTCTTCCTTCTCTTTCTCTCTCCTCCATAGGTGGCTCTTTCTCTCTCCTACACACCAAGCTGAATTTTGGCTCCTACCTAACCCAATGGCAGCCCACAAGTCCATTTCACTCATCAAAACAAGGTTAGCCCAATTAAAATGGGCTTGAGCTTGAGTTAGCCCATTTGGGCTAGCTTGACCCAAACTTGGACTAGGGTCCACTTGGGTCAATTTGGTCCTTGAGGTTTCCTTAATGGGTCCTTGGTGACCCATTGGCCTCCCTTAGGGTCAAGGTGGGGTTGGATTGGCCCTTGGAGGTCACTCTACCCTTAACTAGGGCACTTTGACCATTTTAGGTCTAGAGTTGACTTTGGTCAACCTAGCCTTTTTGATTGGTCCCAATGGATCCTTGGTGACCCTTTGGACTCTCACTAGGGTTATGAGGGTATGTGTGGGGTCCACTTGGCTAAGGGACTGCAATTGGCCCTTGTGCAGGTCAGTTTGACCCTATTAGGGTTATAATTGACTTTGGTCAACTTAGCCCCTTTGACTGCCTTCCATGGGTTCTTAGTGACCCACTGACCCCTCACTAGGGTTATGGAGGTATGGGTGAGGTCCACTTGGCTAAGGAACTGCAATTGGCCCTTGTGTAAGTCAGTTTGACCCAATTAGGGTTATAATTGACTTTGGTCAACTTAGCCCCTTTGACTGCCTTCCATGGGTTCTTAGTGACCCACTGGCCCCTCACTAGAGTTATGGAGGTATGGGCGGGGTCTTAGAGTCTTGGTGAAGCCCCATGATCACCTTAAACCAAGGTTCAGAAATTTGCTATGTGCAGACCATAGTGGTCTCATCCACATTCCTAGGTTCACTTGGCTTTTATGGGCTTCCTAGGGTTTTGTCATGACCTAGTCATGACAAAACCACTCCTAGCTGGAAATGGGATGTTACAACCTTTCTCGCAGGAGACGGTTCCGGAAGGCGTCGTTGATGCCCCTCCGGCAAATACCGAGTCAACTCTACTTCCCAATAGAAATTTACAGTCGGTCTCGGAGGCCGCCCCTCCGATTACTCGAGTCGAGCCTACGATTGCTCCCGGTAATTTTCTCGCATGGCTTTCGCTTTTACTGGCTTGCTTTTTCTTTCTTTCACTTTCATAGCTTTCCGCAGTATCCACTTCCGGGACCCTGGGTATCGTCAGCCCGAGGCCCAGGACTCCCACCGCTAAGGACCCTATCGATCCTGCGACCGGCCTTCCCCTCTCGCCCAGGAGAACTGCTGACAAGTCTCATGTTCTCGGGGTCTTTCAAACTACAACCACTTTACCTTACCCCCAAAGCGAGCCTATGACCCTGCCAGCTAGTGAGAGCCTGGACAGTGGGTCTACTCGGGGTCGAGTGTGCCTTCCAGCACTGCCAACTAATGGGAGCCTGGCCAGCGGGATCTACTTCAGGTATTTTAAACTACAACCTCTTTACCTTACCCCCCCCCCCCCGGCGAGCCTACGGTCGTAGGCTCCCATTAGTTGGCATGGCTGAAAGGCGCACTCGGTCCCGAGTAGACCTGCTGTTCAAGCTCTCACTAGCTGACAGGGTCGTAGGCTCACTTGGAGGTAAGGAAAAAGGTTCTTGGTTTGAACGACCCCGAGTAGGCCCGCTGACCAGGCTCCCATCAAGCTGGCAGGGCCGATAGCTCGATCGGTGGCAAGACTTAAAGTGTTTGGAATAATTAGATCTAGAGCCGCTCCCACTATCAGGATCAGGCTCTCACCTAGCTGACAGGGCTGTTGGACTCATGACAAGTATTACGGAGCACTTCGATAACAGGTTTTCTAATAACTAACACGTGCGAATAGAAATATAGAAACCGGAAAGTGGAGTAATGCAATTTTTATTATCCAAAAAACTGAGTATTACAAAGGTATAGCCTCCCTTATATAGAATGGAGGAGATGGGAGAGAATACAAATACCCAATGTGGGACTAAATACACAAAAACATCATCTACAAAGCTAACCGTCAATCCGCCCAGGAGACCGCCTAACCGTGCGGTTAGTAGGCACTAACCGCCCGGTCACCATCAGAGAACACGCAGCCGACCACCGAGATCCCAGAGATTAGCCGGCAGACCGCCCGGCTACCAAACCGCCAAGATCTATACAGCAACACAGAGATTAGCCGGGCTGACCGCCCGGCTACCAGACCGTCAGTCTTAGCCGCCTGTCCGCCCAGGTCTATACAGCAACACTCCCCCTCAAGCTGGAGCATAGATGTCAATCATGCCTAGCTTGCTGCAAATGTGGAAGAAAGAGGCGGACACAGGTTTTGTGAATATATCTGCCAGCTCTTTCTCTGAGGTAACAAACGGAGTGCAAATCTGGTTCTTCAACACTTCTTCTCGAATGAAGTGATAATTAGGGGTGCAAACGAGTCGAGCTCGAGTCGAGCTTGGCAAAATTTCCAAGCTCGAGCTCGAGCTCGAGCTTTTCATTTCGAGCTCGAGCTCGAGCTCGAGCTCGACGAGCTCATTTATCCCAGCTCGAGCTCGAGCTCAATACCAAATTATCGAGCTCGAGCTCGAGTTTCGAGCTCGCGAGCTCGAGCTCGAGCTCGAGCTGCTCGCGAGCTTTTTAGCTCATGAGCTTTTTTTGTTATTTTTTTATATTTTTTTTCATATTTTTTATATATATATTTAAAAAATTAGGAATAAAAAGCTCGCGAGCCGGCTCGCGAGCTCATGAACATTAATATTTGAGCTCGAGCTTTGTTCGCTCATGGAAGACCGGATTTTTAGAAATGTAGATCGCAGCTTTGTTGTCGCAGAACATGGGAAGAGGATAGTTGTAGACCTCTCCTAGATCCAGCATGAGAGCCCGCAACCATTTTAACTCATACGTGGTTGATGCCATGCTACGATATTCTGCTTCCGCACTAGACCTGGAGATGACTGACTGCTTCTTGCTCTTCCAGCTAACCAAGTTTCCTCCAACAAACGTGCAAAATCCAGAAGTCGACTTGCGATCCCCTTTGTCGTCCGCATAGCTAGCGTCGGAGTACGCTTCGACTCTTAGGTGACCGTTTTTCTGAAAGAGAAGACCTTTCCCAGGTGCGGACTTCACATACTCCAATATCCTTAGAGCGGATTGAAGATGACATTCCCTAGGCGACTGCATAAACTGGCTGACCTTTCCCACTACATAGGAGATGTCTGGTCTGGTCACCGTAAGGTAGATGAGTTTGCCAACAAGACGCTGATACCTCGTAGTATCCAATAGAGGTGGTGATTCGTCTGTCCATGTCTTGTCTTCTCCAGGAGCCATGGGACACCGGGCAGGTTTAGCACCCGTCAATCCTGCCTCTTTCAACAAATCAAGAGCATACTTCCGTTGGGAGAGAACCAAGGAACCCGGTTTCCGAGAGATTTCAATTCCCAAGAAGTATTTTGGAGAGCCCATATCCTTCGTGACTAGGTGTTGGCGGAGATGGACCTTCGTCAAGGCTACACCAGCTTGATCGTCGCCAGTAAGAAGAATATCGTCCACGTAAACAGCTAGCACAACCAGACCCGAAGATGTCTTGCGAATGAACAAGGAGTGATCAGCCGAACTCCTGGTGAAACTGATAGCCCCAACGATGCTACTGAACTTATCGAACCACGCCCTGGGACTTTGCTTTAGGCCATAGATGGCCTTCTTCAACCGGCATACTTGAGTCTCCCCCTGAGCAACATACCCAGGAGGTTGCTCCATGTAGACGTCCTCGTGAAGGTCACCATAAAGGAAGGCATTCTTGACGTCCAACTGCGAAATAGGCCAATCCTTGTTGACCGCCACCGATAAAAAGACCCGAATGGTGCTGAGGCGAGCAACTGGCGAGAACGTGTCAAAGTAATCAACACCATAGGTCTGAGTAAACTCTTTTGCAACAAGACGGGCTTTGTACCGATCCACACTGCCATCAGGACGGAACTTGACAACAAACACCCAGCGACAACCAACCACATCCGTGCCAAAAGGAGGAGGCACAAGGGTCCAAGTGCCCCGGTCAGAGAGAGTAGCAATCTCGTCATCCATGGCAGCCTTCCAGTGAGGAATATCAAGGGCTTCCTGGTAGGTGCGAGGTGTGGTAGTCGCGGAGATGGCTAGGGCGAAGTCCCTGCGAGAAGGTGTTAGCCGATCATAAGAAATAACAGCTGCCAGCGAGTGCTGGGTGCACGTCTGAACCCCTTTGCGAAGGGCAATGGGCAGCTCCAGGTCCTCGAGTTCCGCAGTCGCCGGTGCATCCGTGGCGGAGATAGCTGGTCCGGGAGAAGAGAGAGACGGCCGAGGGGACGAGGGAGAAGGATCATGATCAAGAGAAGGAGCGGCTGGTGGAGGTGGTGATGGAGGAAGCTCAAGAGGAGTGGATGTGGTGGAGAGAATGGGTGGAGAGGTCGAGTTGGTAGGAGGAAGAGGGAGGTTCGATCCATCGACCTGTGGGAGATCAGAAGAGAAGTAGGCGGCATTCTCAAAGAATGTCACATCCGCCGAGACGAACTGCTTGCGATGAACAGGGTCAAAGTAGCAGTAACCTTTTTGAGTTGTGGAGTAACCCAAAAAGATACACTTCGTAGCACGAGGGGACAATTTGTCGCGAGTTGCGGCAGGGCTATGAACAAAGGCAGTGCACCCAAAAATGCGGAGTGGTAAGGGAAAGGGGTCCTTGGAGGGATAGAGGATGGAAAAAGGTGTTTTGCCTTTGAGGACGGTAGAGGGAATGCGATTGATGAGGTAGCAGGAGATGAGGACCGCGTAGCCCCAGTAGCTATGAGGAACCTGCATCTGCGTCATGAGAGTGCGAGCGACATCGAGGAGGTGACGGTTTTTACGTTCCGCCACCCCATTTTGCTGGGAGGTATAGACGCAGCTAGTTTGATGAATGATGCCATGTTGCGTACAGAAAGAAGTGGAATCACTACTCAGATACTCTTTTGCATTATCAGAGCGAAAAATTTTGACAGAAGCATCAAATTGATTTCTAATCATATAATAAAATGACGTCCATACAGAAAAAAGTTCGGAGCGATCCTTTAATAGATACACCCACGTACAGCGAGAATAATCATCAATAAAGGTTACAAAATAGGAACTTCCACGCCCGATGGTGAGGGTAGGGGAAGGTCCCCAAATATCGGAGTGAATAAGGTCGAACGGCTTGGAAGAGCCACGACCTTTCTTAGGAGGAAAGGGGGAACGGTGATGCTTGCCCAGTTGACAGGCATCACAGTTGATAGGAGAGTCCTGCTGAGGTAGGTGAGGAAACAGTTGGTGGATGAGACGCGAGGGAGGATGCCCCAGGCGAAGGTGCCACTGAAGAAGATCTGTAGAAGCAGGAGAGAAGACGGTAAGTGCAGATACATCATCAAGGAAGTAGAGACCGCCCCTCTCAGTCCCAGTAGCAATCGTCCGCTTGGAGTCCGGGTCCTGAAACGAACAAGAAGAAGGAGTAAATGTTACCGAACACTGAAGTTGCTTGCAAAGAGAAGTAACCGACAATAAATTGCACGGAAACTTGGGCACATAAAGAGTATCCGCCAGGCGAAGGGACGGAGTAACTTGAACCATGCCCGTTCCATGCACCGGAGAGGGAGAACCATTCGCAACGAGAACAGGGGGCAACCGATCATGTGTTTCTAGGAGAGAAAAGCACTAAGGATTGCCCGTCATATGATTAGTGGCGCCAGAGTCGATTAGCCATTTACCTTGGGTAACCACGTGGGCACTACCTGAAGTCGTGGCCACGGAGGCAGATGGCTTGGAAGAAGTAGGAGTATCACCAGCGGGACGAAGATGCGGATGCTTTGTCCAGCAGCGGTCAACCAAGTGTCCTGGGCGGCCACAATGAGTACAGAGGTAGCGAGAAGGGCCACGCCCGCCAGAGTGGTTACCACGGCCACTAAATCCACCACGATGAGCCTGGTGGGCATAGGCATCCGGAGCCGGAGGAGCGGCAAGCAAGGGGCGTTGGAGCAGAGAGGTAACAGCGGCAATGCGGGCAGCAGTAGCATCCAGGGTAGGAGACTCAGCCTCTCCAAGAATTTGCTGCCGGATCATATCGTATGAGTCCGGAAGCCGCAGAAGGTAACAGACCACTAGGAGTTCCTGGAAGTGCTTCAGCTGAGTGGCCACATCTGCCGAGAGAGGACGATTTTGTAGAATCTCAGCTCCAAGGGCTTGGACTTGTTGGTAAGCTGCAGGAGGGGACATGGACTGGCGAGCAAAGAGATCCGCATAGAGAGTATAGATGCGAGATGTTTGTCCCCCCTTGGAGTAGAGAGCGGCCAAGTGATTCCAAGCTTGTTTTACCGTCTCATCGTGACGGATGACAGGAAGACATTCATCGGACAGGCTGTTCGCCAGCCAAGTACGAACCAGCGCATCATTCGCATCCCAGTCAGTAAACTGGGCAGAGTCCGCAGGCGGAGGGTCATCGGTAAGATGATGACGCTTGCGCTGAGAGCGGAGAAGAAAAGTGAATGAGACACTCCAGTCGGGATAATTGGGCCCCAGAAGCTTAGAGACGGTGCCAAGATTCCCGGAAGCAGGAGGAGGAGGAGGCGGTGGGACAACGACAGTAGACGAGGTGGAGCCATCAGAATTGGTCATCCTGGAAGAGAGGTCGCGCGGTTAAGAGGAGAGACCGGGCGAGCAAAGGAAGGAAGAGTTCGCAGCGGTCACAATTAGACCAGCGGCAAGCAATGCCACGACCAAGCTGCGAAGCACAAGAAGAGAAGCCGCACGGTTAACAAGGGAAACCAGGCGGGAAGAAGAAGAAGCCGCGCGGATAGAAAGAGCGAGAAGACCGCGCGAACAAAAAGCAAACCGCGGCGGGCAGAGAGAAGAAGCTGCAACGGTCACGGTGTCAGCACACTAGCGGCAAGAAGGGCAGAGAGGCCGCCTAAACAAGGCAGAACTCGCGCGAACAGAGAGAAATCGCGCGGATAGGAAGAAAAAGATCTGCAGCGGTCACGATGGCAGACACCAGCGGCCAGAGAAGCCACGACCAAGCCGCAGAACCAAACAGAGGGAGAGAAGTCGGGCGGCTAGCAGACAGACCGCGCGAACAGAAGAGGAGGATAGAAGAATCCACGGGAGAAGAGAGCTCGCGCGAGCTGAAAGACAGGCCGCGGCGAGTAGGCAGAGGTCGCACGGACAGAAGAAAACGCAATCAGGAGGACTAGATCGGGTCCTCTGATACCATATGCGAATAGAAATATAGAAACCGGAAAGTGGAGTAATGCAATTTTTATTATCCAAAAAACTGAGTATTACAAAGGTATAGCCTCCCTTATATAGAATGGAGGAGATGAGAGAGAATACAAATACCCAATGTGGGACTAAATACACAAAAACATCATCTACAAAGCTAACCGCCAATCCGCCCAGGAGACCGCCTAACCGTGCGGTTAGTAGGCACTAACCGCCCGGTCACCATCAGAGAACACACAGCCGACCACCGAGATCCCAGAGATTAGCCGACAGACCGCCCGACTACCAAACCGCCAAGGTCTATACAGCAACACAGAGATTAGCCGGGCTGACCGCCCGGCTACCAGACCGCCAGTCTTAGCCGCCTGTCCGCCCAGGTCTATACAGCAACAATAACTAACACCTATCCTGAGCAGGGATAAGGTAATCTAGGCCCATCTCGGTGCCGTCCTCTCGGTATATTTCTCTCAGCAGGGGATCTCGGCATGTCCCTTTCGACATGTCTCTCTCGACAAAATTTACTTAATCTATTCATCGAAAGGGCGACGGTCATCACCTAAGAGCCTAAGGTTTGAGCGAGTGTATGGATTCGTTTGCGGATAATAAAATGCTAGATGCAAAGAAAAGTATAGAAAATAGTAGTCATTTTGATAAAAAAATAAGGTCATTCATATATTCCAAAAGTTTTTACATTTGCTTGGGGGGTCTCGCCCCTTACAGAAATTCATAGAGAGAAAAATTTACAAGTTAAAGGAAACAAAAATTGCGAAGGGTCTTCAGTAAGAGTCGTCGGACGTCTCGCTGGATGACTCGTCGGTAGACCCGTCGCTCTCGCTGAGGATTATTTCGTCATCCTCACCCGGGGAGTCATCCTCTCTCACGGGCTTAGGGATGTTGTGTACGAACAGCCAGGGCAGGATCCCGCGCGGCGTGAGCGTCTCGCCGCCCTCATTTAGAAACCCGGATTCTCGAAGCACATGGATCACGCATTTGGCCGCTGCCTGTGCATTCTCCTGCATCATCACTTCTATCTCATAGTTAGAATATTGGTGACGTTTGACCTTCTCGACCGGCGGCGGCGGAGCCGGTGCCTTGGCCTCCTGCACTCATTTAAGCTCGGCATTCAGCAGCGTGATCTCACACCTGAGAGCAGCCTCCCGCGCGCGCGATAATTGGGCTTGGGCGGAATCCTGTAAGAAACTCGTCAGAACTAAACGAGATTAAATGGCGGGAATAGCCATGAGGCGGAAGGCCTCTAAAGTTTCACATACCTCAGTCGTTGGGCGGAGAGTGAGAAGTTTCTGGGAGGCATCCAGGTCGGCCATCAGGGTGACCACCTCGGCAGCGGCGAGATCCCGCGTCTTGAGTGCCTCACCGAAGTTGCGCTCAATGTCGAGGGTGCGGCGCGCAGACATATGTGTAAGCTCAAACGCGCCCAGCTGGGCTCGAACAGCTTCATGGGTAAGAGCCTTGGTAAATTCCTGGTCGTATATGCTCGCGTCCACTCGGCTGTAAAGCCTGAAGCCGAGCGTGGAGGCTTCGACGCTGCTTGTTTCCTGCTCCAACCATGATGGAAGGAACGACGAGATGGAGACCCGGTTAGCCTCTAGGTCCCACTGCAGAAGGGGTTGGCCATCTTCATCCAGGTGTTTCCCGCCCAGGCCAAAATTCGGATGCCCTCTCGGCACCGGTTTGGCAAGAACCATCTTCGAGATAGCAAAAACCTGCGCGTCGACATCCTTTTCACCCACGACAGGCGGGGCTTCGGCTGGGGTTTTGGCGACAGATTTGCCCTTGTCCGTCGCAGATGGTTTTGACTTCTTGGAAGGGGCAGAAGAGGGAGCGCCAGGCTTCCGCTTCCGGGATCTCAGCTGGGAGGAAGAGCCCAGCTCATTCCGGCAGGCGAGGACTGCGGACTTGGTGAGAGCCAGGGTGGTGGCGGAACCCCTAGCCTCGTCAAAGGGTTGGTTGAGAGGGATCTCCCGCTCACCTATAAAAGCCATAAAATTAAGTATTATAGTTTGAAGTAAGATTAAATGAACAAGGCGGAATGGTACCTTCGCCGGCAGGAACTGGCAGAAGAGAGTCGAGATCCTACCGCAAGAACTTGATGTCGAAGTTCTTGGTCCCGAAGAAGGTGAGGATGACCGTCTCGCGTCCCCCAAGTGCCGGAGGCCTGTAAGTCGCCTCATCGTACTGGACCGGCAAGAGGGGAACGTTGCTGAAGTTTCCGGATACGAAGATAAACTTCTGGGCCCAATTGTGATTCTTGTTTGCGAGACTGATGGTCTTGATCGTCTGCCCCGAGAAGAAGATGATTCCGCTTTTGGCCTGAAAGTTGAACAGTTTTCGGAAGATGGAGATATTGAACTCAATCCTTTCCGCGCGCATATAACAGGCGAAAGCCACTAGAAACGCAACGAAGTTAGGATTGAATTGGGTCGGGACCACTCCATAGTACCGGAGGGCTTGGAGCACTTCCGGCCAGAGGGCGAGGCGGAACCCTACCTCAAAATGCTCCAGCGGTATGGCAAGCTCCCCTTCCGGCATGAAGTTGACTTTGTCTTCACTCCCGGGGTTGCGCGCGGCGAACTCAGGTGGAATATAGTCCCGGTTATGGAAGCAAACTTCGCCTCGGTTAAGCGGCAAGGGGGGAAGTCGTGTTCAATAAAGTTCTGCGCACACTTAGTGCGGCCCTCGGTCTCATCTAGCATTTTGTGAAAAGGCGGAAGGGGAGAGGAAAGAGGAAGGAGGAAGGAAGAAGACGATGGTTCAGAAGCAAATGGAAGTAAATGCGGTTGGTAAGCCGGCCTATTTATAGAATAATATGGTAATCATGACATTTTTTCTAAATGGCGGAAGTGCGGATAGCAATTCTTTAAAATTCGACGTTTCGTATTTCGCCCGGGTAAGAACAAATAAATGACAAGTATAAAAAGAAAACGTGACGCGAGAGCTAATCATTCGGCAAGATAGAATGACGTGAAAAATAAGAGGTTAGATATAATAGGCCTCTTGCTGGGCGGGAGCCATGTTAAAATATAATAAATGTTCATATGTTCATTACATAAACAAAAAGGGTACATGCGAGAAGGGTAGGCCGGAGGTTGGTGAAAGAAGGGGCGAGAACCAATGGAGCTCAGTATTGTACCCATCGCCAACGACCCCGACCTCGCCTCCCTGTCCTCAGGGGCACTCGCAGATAGTGATAAGGTGTCACGGCTGTGAGCTCCTGGTGGACCAGACACAGTTGGTCCCGGGCCCGCGTGATGTGCCTTCCGGGAGAAGTCTCCTCGCTTCCGCCTCTCAGGCGCTCCGTCTCGCCATGAAGGTGCGTGTAATTCCGCTCAATCACGCAAAGGCGTCGCTCAATCGATGTCGGGAGGGTAGTTTCCCGCAAGGAGTCCTCTCGCCGCATCCAAATGAGCTTTGACAGGACTTCATCTATTCTCTCCCGTTGCTTCTCGGCATTTCTGGAGGCCTCAAGGAAGCTCAACATCTCGCTTGGGGAAGGCAGCGGCGAGATCACCTCCACGTCTACGTCGGGCTTTTCCGCAGTCTCTCGATGATCTGGTGAGGGGACTCTGTCAGGGCCAATTCAGGGGAGGGAAGAGCAATCAAAGCGCGAGAAGGGGCAGTGTTTACCTGATTGCTGGTGGGAAGATCCAGGACGCCCTTCAAAAGGTTTCCCAAGGAGTGGTTGGTTCGTTTTTCCCCGACCCGGGGGGAAGGATGTCTGCCCCAGCGAATGAGTCTCGGCCAGAGGCGAGAAAGCAATGACCTTTCCACCAGATGGGCGAGAGTCCGGCGCGAGAGCATGATACTTGTCAGCAGTTCTCCTGGGCAAGAGGGGAATGCCGGTTACAGGATCGATAGGGTCATTGGCGGCGGGAGTCCTGGGCCTCGGGCTAACGATACCCTGGGTCCCGGAAGTGGATACTGCGGAATGCTATGAAAGTGAAAGAAGGAAAAAAGCAAGTCAGTAAAATCGAAAGCCAGACAAGAAAATTACCAGAAGCAATCGCAGGCTCGGCCCGGGTAATCGGAGGGGGGCCTTCGAGACTGACTGTACATTTCTATTGGGAAGCAGAGTTGACTCGGTATTCGCCGGAGGGGCATCGACGACGCCTTCCAAAACCGTCTCCTGCGAGAAAGGTAGTATATCAATACGGCAAGCCAGCTTTGGGGGTTAGCGCCAATAGGCGGGGCAAGAAAAGAACCTCTGGCAAAAGAGCAGGCTCCTCGCAGGCAGGGGTTAGGGTCAGGGAGGCAGGCTCATTCCTAGAACGGTCTCGCCGAACCGACTTGGCCTTCTTTCGCTGATAAGCCGAGTCTGTTGGCCCTTTCCCCATAAGCCAGGGGGCGAACCCAGCGCTGTCGGCGAGAGTTCTTGCCTGAGCAGCGGCAAGGCAATCCTAGACCTCTTGTGAGAGCGATTTCGCGGCTCATTTGGCATACATCTTCGAAGAAATGCGAGAGCTCAGGCGATAAGCTGTAGCAGGATGAAAGAAGTCTTGGAAACATGCCCTGACATATATATATATATATAGTAATTATAGAGAGAGAACCGGTTCTCTGAAATCTTATATAGAAAACCAGCAAATTGACCCCCAAATGTTTGTTTTTTCAAAAAGTGATCAACATGAAAGTTGTAGATATCGATGAGATCTTCAACTTTCATGTTGATCACTTTTTGAAATAACACCGTCTAGACCCCCAATTTTAGCCCCGAACAAATCGCGCCGAACTTAATTTGTCCGTACAGATGTTCGGCGTGACGTATTTTGACTTTTTTTCGGAGCTCAAATCGGGGGCCTGGACGGTGTTATTTCAAAAAATGATCAACATCAAAGTTGTAGATCTCATCGATATCTACAACTTTGATGTTGATCACTTTTTGAAAAAACAAATATTTGAGGGTCAATTTGCTGGTTTCTATATAAGGTTCAGAGAACCAGTTCTCTCTCTATAATTACTATATATATATATATATATATAGGGCCGAAGTGGGACCCCCAAAAGATTTCCTTCCAGGTCAGCAAGCACTCACCGAATATTGGGGGTTGGACTTTTCTTTCCGAGCGTAGGACTCGCTCGAAAAGAGCGGGGATTGTGTACAAACTCATATTCGCTGAGTGGGTTTTTCCTCCAGGAGAGGTAATTCAAGAGCCTTTCGTCAGGGCAGATGGAAAGGCTTCCGCCTGGGTAGGCGGAAAGCCCCCGGGGTGGGCAAAACACTTTGGACCTATGGCGTTGAGTTTAGCTATTTCACTCAACGCTCTCAACGCTTCTTGTCCTAAGGCGTCGAGTGGAGCTCTCGCTCTCGATGTCTTCTGAGTTAAGGCATCGAGTGTAGCTCTCGCTCTCGACACTCTCAACGCTTTTTGCCTTGAGGCGTCGAGTGAAGCTCATTCACTCAACACTCTCAACGCTTTTTGTCCTAAGACATCGAGTGGAGCTCTCGCTCTCGGCGTCTTCTGAGTTAAGGCGTCGAGTGTAGCTCTCGCTCTCGACGCTCTCAGTGCTTTTTGCCTTGAGGCGTCAGTGCAGCTCCTTCACTCAATGCTCTCAACGCTTTTTGTCCTAAGGCATTGAGTGTAGCTTCTGTCGCTCTCGACGCACCAATACTTGGACAGATTTCCTTGGGCCTAGGATGGTCCGGTCAGATAAAGGAAGTAGGCGGGAGGGCTTCCGCCTAAGTATGTTCGGTCGTACATGGGCTAAGACAGTTAAGTAAGCCCGGTCTACCAAGAGCGTCGTGCGGTTCCCCAAGAAGCCTCCGGCCCAGTTTGATCCAGAGGTAAATTTACCTGAATATCCTTGAAGGTCTGCATTTAGTTCCTCAAAACAGCTGAGTTTGGTTGTTGGCAGACCGCTTTGGGCTGCATATAGCCTTTTTGAACTGCGAAGTTTGGCTGTTGCCAGACTAGTTTTTTGGAATTTATAAATAGATCCACATGATACTTCAGAAGGCAAGCTTTCTCATTTTCTAAAGTCTTGTAACGCTTTCTGAGGTATCCTTAGTTCAGCACTTAGCTAAGGAGTGGAAGCGCTCTGAGATCTTCCGGGTTAGTTGAGGGATCTCCGTGTTGTAGCACAGGGTCAATTCTTTAGTTCTCAGCAACTGGTCAAGGATCTGAGCTTGGGAGAAGTAGGTGTTAGCTACACCCCAGAATCCGAACTCTCGTTGGGACTGATTTTTGGTTCCAACACGCAGTTCTCCATTTTTGTTGGTTTTTCCTTTTAGTTGTTTTTCATTCAGTTTTTGCACTACTTACTTATGAACTCAATGTAATGGATTTATCTAAAATCTTCATTGTATCCCATAATTTTTAAGATTTCAGTGTTTCGTATTATGACTTAATTTATTCAATTCTAGTTGACTCTGTAAATCAGAAATTGAGGCATCTTTTTACCCATAGTTGCATACTGTACTTTTGCTATAAGTTTCCGGTTATTATTATTTTCTTTCCTGCCATGTATCAATTTTATTACCCTTGTTTAATTTGTTTTTTTATCACGAGTACTGGACGGACTTTTGATTATTGCTAAACTAGATTTGAGTGTTACATGCCATACCACTGTCATTACTGAATTGTCCAATTTTGGGGAAAAGCTTTTTCTCTTAACTCCCAGAGCTCTTCTCTAGACTAATCGTTGATCTGATTCCCGGATTTTTGCTAATTGCCGTCCCAAGGGCCATTTTAGAGAATTTGAAGCTTTGCTAACCCTAAGAAATCCTTCAACTTAATAGAATATCTTGTATTGTCTTAGGAGAAGCCCAAGACAATTTTATTATTTAAATTAGACGAGTGATGGAATGTGAATAGTCTAATGCAATCAAACAATAAAATTTACTGAAGAAAATGCATTTTTTTTTGAAATTATCTTTGTTACAATCCATATTTTTTTTATAACGGTTATTCTTTAAAGCCCGACGCTAATATTTTTCATGCAGATGATTGTTTGTTGTTATGGATAAAATACCTATAACAGTCGTTGCGTTTGATAGTATTATGAGTTATAGCAAAGACTATTTCGACACAATGGATGGATCTATTTCTTATAGAAAATGCAAGTTCTTTATAATAAGGCTCCGTTTGGCGCGGTGATGGCGGTCGTGAATGTGGGATTAGACAGTCATTTGTTAACGTTCATCTAATATTCATCTGTTTGAACATAAAAGTGGATGGAGTTTTTTAGATGAACGTTAACGAATGACAATCTAACCCAATATTCACAACTATCACCACCATAAACGGAGCGTAAGTCAATAACTAGCTTGTGTCATATCGTTTATCGATCAATTTTTTTTCAAAAATAATCTGAATTGGGGCAAATAAGTGTTTAAAATGATTTTAAGAATACAAATTAATTTTCAGTAAAAATTTTGGTAAAAATAATTTCTTATATGTTTAAAATAATGTGATTTAGTGTAAAAAAAGGCATCATGCTCATCATGCATTATACACGCATCAAAAAATTTTCCTTCCAAAGAGAACCTCAATGCTAGCAAAACACAAACTAGTTCTGTTGGGTTTCACAAATGTTGTTCAAACAAACATGAAGTTTTTGTCACAACCTCAATCGGCTCTCTAAGATGAGTCCAGCAAGCTCTTCTTTGCATAATTCCTAATTCGTTCGGCTCCTCAAACGGATGTTGGAACGCTCGATGAGCATGTCTGCAAAGGCTTCATGCACGTTAGGCATGCGCTCAAGAGACGACCATGCAAGCGCACAAGTCGCGCCCAAGCGAGGGCACCTCTAGCGGCCATGCCGGTGGGCAGCACACGCTTTCCCAGGGTGTGTGCGCAACCAACACGCGAATGCGCTAGCAGTGCACTGCAACCTGCCGCCACCAACTCCGACAAGCATGCCCAGACCACCCGGGAGGCATTGCCGATATTTTCAGAAAATTGATGATTCAGGTGTCTAGAATCGTGCAACCTCATTCGTCAGTTCAAGTTCCAATAATGTGAAATTATCAAGGCACCCCCTCAGAAACCTATAAAAAACTTTCATAAGCCTTCATTTGAAGAGAAGCAAATAAGAAGAGAAGAGAGAGCTCTAAAGTTTTCTAGTGAAGATTTGGAACTCTACTTGCTTTCCTGCTCAAGCGTTCACTCTACTCAAGTGTTCACTCTCCTCACTCTCTCGCTAAAGTGTGGACTTCACTTTCCAGAGTGCTTGCTCTAGAAGCCACTCCTTCAAGTGCCAAATACGCTTTTGCTTTTTTTCCCTCATCTTCAAATACTTGTAGACGGAGCAGTGATCTGTCACTCTCCTGAAAATTCTAACACTTGTAATCGCATGCTAACTAGTGAAATTGGTTAGCACCGAACCGATCAAGTGGTTTTTTTTCTTTTTTGATTTTTTTCACGTAAAAAATCTATTTGTTCAAGTTGTTAGTTCATTTTTAACTATTTGCGCGCTTGGCTCACTTCAAGTTAAAATTGTTCAATTTTCTAGACCCGGAGAGCGCTAAGCGACCCACATGATATCTATGCTAATTATATATTTATATATAATTAATCTATTGTAGGTTTTTTAGGGCGATGTTATATGCAGGTCATTTCTGTTATGTGCAGTCCAAAGATAAATGCATGTCAAACTTAAAAATCATGAGAAGCTGTGAACCCATATAATTCTAGAACTGCACATAATCATATGAAATTGCGCGGACTGTACATAGTCGAAATTGATTTGCATATAATTATTGCCTAAATATATAAAGCGGTTTTTGAACAATACCACTTTTCAAAAGCAGTCATATTTTTGGTCATGTGATCACGTCGGACCTAGTTTAATAAATAAAAATATTTCTATTTGTACCCGGGATCACTAAATTTTAATATCCGCAAATCAAAAATGATATCTCCAATGCAAAATTTGAATTTTTTTTAGCATAGTCTCTATCCAAATCAAATTTTATTTTAAAACAGGTACAAAGAGGAAGATGCGTGGGAGGTAGGAGAGCCCTTTTGCAATAAACAATTATCTTGAAATATATATCAATAACACAAAAAATTGGCTTTCACAATCACAGCGATGTGAAGAATACCAAACAGAAACTTCGTAGAAGTCGCGCTCTTTTGAGTAGGCAGTAAACTGACAATTTCACGATATTTAAATCCTTGGCACGAGGGAGAAGCTCCTCGCAGGTTTGCAAAATTTTTAATGACTCTCTCCAGCTACATAGCATGACTTGGTTGAGAAATGCATCGAATTATGAGACCAAGCTCCGATGTTTATGCCTTTGAATTATCGGGAAGATCCAGAAACACAAAGGATGCGAAACGGCGAAAGGAAATAGTGCTTTGCAATTATCTAGATGAGAAAGTAAAAAAAATAATGTTTAAGCTCGAATGCAAATAGTCAAAACTGAAGTACGAATAACAATCAACTAATTTAACTAAAGAGCATCTAAAAATTTCTCTATTATTATTATTATTATTATTATTATTATTATTTCCCACTTTAATAATTAATGATCAAATCTCTATGGAGATTGGAGATTCGCCTTAAAAGCCAGGCACTAATTAGACCCCATAAAAGCACCTCTTGTTTTTGAAAGATTTACGAATAAACCAATTTAAAAGCCAAATCCAGTGCCCTTCATTTCACATTCCATTTCCAAGCAAGCTGCAGATCTTGCAGCGAGAGTGATGGTGGATCAGCAGATCTGTGTAAAATCTTAATTTTTGATTTTTTTCCCATCATTTGTCACTTTATTGGAAAAATTATATTTACTTTCAATTTTATAAAGCTTCCCACAATATCAATTTATTATTTTTAATAAAAAAAGAATAATACTTTTAAAGGTAATATTAAAATTTTTAATTTAAAATAATTTTGAAGCTCGTAAATTATTATTAATGATAAATACATCATACTCAGGCGTGCACGAAAAAACCGGTCTTAACCGGTCCGGTTGGGACCGGCCCGATTAGGACCGGCCAGGGACTGTCCCAGGGGGGCCAAAGAGTCTCCCTTTGTTCTTCAAAGGCTGGTTCCGGACCGGGACCGGTAAAAGATCGTTCTTTGATAAAAAATCGATCGTTTCAGCTTGCACACAACATTATTGAGGTTGTATGTGACATTCAATGCTTGGACTGCTTCTTCTCCTCATCATTGAACCAATCCTCCATAGCAGGAGGAAATTTGAAAGTTAAAGACCGGTCTTTTACACTTGAGCATAATGTGGGAGTGAATGAAAAAAGACCGGTTCGAGACCGGTTAGGACCGGTCCTCCAGTCCCAGCCGGTCCTCCTCAAGAGGAGGAAAATCAGTCTCAGACCGGGACCGGTTCGGGACTGATAGGCTAAAATACCGGTCCCGGATCAGCCGACAGTCCTAATGTGCAAGACTAATCATACTCATGTGAACTTGTTAACTCAATTTAAAATATATCATAAAACTTTCGGCTGATCCTTTTTTCTCCGCAGGTTGATCGCAAAAATCGCATTTTATAAAAAAGGATTAAAATATTTTGGGGGTATAAAATATTTTAAATAATATATTTTTGCGATAAAAGCAAAAAATAATAAAATATATGCTTTTATGTAAATAACTTTTCAAGGCTTTCTTTGACGAGGCTTATATGCTCCGCCAGCTTGGATGAGCTTGATCAAAAATGTCTTTATCATAAAATTTATGTTTGATGAAACAATGGTTATAACCGCTACAAAGAAAATAAATTATTTTGAGCATAATGTGCATGATTTTTTTTAGGTGAGGTCAGACATTCACAAACGACAAGCAGTAATGTTGTTAAAAGGTCTCTTTGTAATATGAAGTCAATCTTTAGCTCTAGAACATATCTCGAAGATCTCTCCAAAGTTCAGCAGAATTTTGATGCTTCTCTTCTCTCTTTTCTTTTCTCTTGATTTCCCGAAATTTTACTATCCAAACAGAATTTTATTTTCAGGATCCAGTTTTCAACAGCTTCTTTTACAAACATGTCTTTACAACGGCTTCTTTTATAATCACAACCACTCTGCTAAATGAAGCCTTAAATGAATAAGAAATGTACAAAGAATTTCATTAGATCCGTATTTACAAAAAAATTTCGCTCATATCTCAACTATCCTATCTATTTTTTTCGTCCGTCTGTTTACACAGGAAAATAAAAATTTAAGTGCACATGCTGGCCTAATAACGTATTTTGAACCAACTAAATTAATTATTTTTGAAAATCCGTTAAAAATATTAATTTTTAGTTGAGGAGGTTAACCGGTTAAGGCTCCTTTTGCCATAGAATGCATGCTTGACATGATAGTAGTTATGATCGCAAGTGGCGGGTTCAGAAATTTGTATAAAGTGGGCACACCTTTTTTTTTTGAAATTGTTGTGGGTCGTTCAGTTTTCTCCCGGTCCGGAAAAATCGGATCGTCTTAGCTCGGAATCTGGCTGAGCGTGCAAATAGTCAAAATAGACCGCAACAAATGACAAGAGGCGTTTTTGACGCGGAAAATCCGGAAAGGGTGAAACATCACGTGGCTGAAGCTATGCCGAGCCAAAATCCAATAACTTCTCGAAGTTTTACAAAAATTGATTTGATCTCGTAGAGCGACAGACCACTACTCCGTTACAGGTGCAAAGCGCGAAAAATGAGGAAAAACGGCTAAGTCATCGGGGCCTCGATGGAAGTGCTCCGACCTTGAAATGTTGCTGAGCTCGCGGAACCTTGGTGGGAGCGTTGCGGCTGGAAAATCCTCTAAGTCCACAGATCTTCTGAAGGGAGCGCTCTTGTTGATACGAAGCCTTGATGGGAGTGCTCTCGCGGAGGAGGTTGACGTGACTTGGAGCATGTTGGAACCTTACCACAAGGAGAAGAGCGTAGTGAATTCCTGAGCGGAGAATCGGCTTATGTCCACGATCCCGCCGGAAAATCTCAGAGTTCTCTCTTGCCTCGGGAGTTGTTTGTCTTCAAGTGAAGGCCCGAAGACTTATTTATAGTTTTTTGGAAGCTTATGGTGGTAATTGCGCCAGAAAGTGATTTGTGCTGGCGAATGACGTCACTCTGTTTTGATCACCTGGATTCAGGGGCGGATCCATAGGGGAGCCTGAGGAACACTGACACCCCATTATTTTTCAAAATAGTTAGTGTATTTGGATTGCTCTCGTCGAGGCAATGAATTTTGACTATTTATATGTCAAAAACTGCGGCCAGATGAGGGAGAAACAACTCCGATAAGATTGAAACGTTCAAATTTTTTTTGAAGGAAGTTGATCTCTGACCTCCTATGTTAAAATTTTTAGAATCCAGTGACGCTTTCAAAAAAAAATTATGTGCACCCCCATTATTAATTTTCTAGATCCGCCACTGCATGTATCACCAATTTCGCTGAAATGATGGGGGTGCCCCCGGGGCAGTTTGGGCGGCCCGAGCATGGTGCCCGGAGGAGGCGGCGGCCGAAGGAGGTTGGAGATGGTGGGGGTCACCGGCGGCGACCGTCGCCGGCGCGTGTGGGGAGGGGGGGGGCTGGGTCGCGCGGAGGTGCTGCCCTGGGGCCGCGCGGGTTGGCCTTGTGTGGGCCGCGCGCGTCGCGGTCGCACCCAAGCTGGCCGCGCGCGCCTGCGCAGCCCTGCCGTGCGCGGGTTCGACTTCCTCTTTGGGGGCTCCGAGGGCTTGTGTCTTTGATGCGCATAGTTGGTCTGGTTGGGCTCACGTGTACTCGGTCCGAGTCTTGCCAATTTGACTTAGAAATTCCAGGGGGACCCCATCAAAATAGCAAGCCAATGTCAAATTATTGACATTACAAATTCATACAAAATTATATTCAAATGAAAAATGCAAAATATACGAAAAATATAGTTGTCCACGACGAGTCCTTTTTTTTTGAAAATGATCGATTACACCCTCACAGATTTCTAAAAGTGTGTCGCTCTCAATAAAAATAATCTGACAATCATTTAATATTTGATTGTTCACATACTACTGCGTATGCAACTTGTTCCGGACATAATTCACCTTTGATCAGGAGGATATTATGCACACACGATGTTTGATCAGGAAGGGCAAAGCTCCAGTGCATAATATCCTATAGTGCATAATATCCTCCTGAAAATGCACACGATGTTTTGACGTGGAAAAACTCCTCAACTGGATAAAAAACCATATGACCGAGTCAGTGCCGATCGAAATCCACTATCTGCTTGCGGTTACAAACTGTTTGAAGAATCGAGGGCGACAGATCGCTACTCGTTACACTTTTGGGGCAATAAAAAGATTCTTGGGCTCACGGAGGGCAACAGGCTACTCTGCATGAGGTTAGTTGTTTCGGCGAGGCACACGAACGAGCACTTTCTATAGCAAGACTTTCCTTCTTGCCGCACACTTGTGGAATTAGGCAAATTTCTGGTGGAGAGGAGGTGGCTCGAAGGTGGCTCGTAGAGGAATCCGACAGAGCTCTGGTCTGAGGAGGAAAAAAGCAGAGGAGAGAAAATATGAGAAATGAGGAGGCATGTGGGCCTTTTTAGAATCTCCAAGAGGTGGTTACGGTAGTTATGCGGCTATCTGCAAACCATAACCACCAATATTATAATTTCAAGTATAGTGTTATGCGAATATTATTTGCATGATATTATGCTAAATGCAGACTCATTATTTAATTAATGGGAGCTTTGCCCTTCCTTTTTGAAATTTGCACCTCTAGTTTTCTCTTTGAAGCCTAACCCCTTCTTACCCTTTTGGGAGGAGAAGGAATATATCAAGGGCAATATATAACATGACTTAAAAAATTTAGTCACTAACTCCTCCTTTTTGAGTTTACCTTCAAGATTCCTGATGTGATCATTCTTGAAGGTATTTGTATCCATCTGAATGATAATGATATTTTTCAGCTTGTTGACTTCTTCCATCTTTAGATTCAGCATGTTTGTTGAGTCTGAAGCAGCCAGCTTTAGAGAGGCAATCTCCTTTGCCTGATTTTTGGCCAAGAGCCTGCTTCTCTTTAGTGCTTGCAGGAGTTCACCATAGTCATCAATCAATTGATTGACAACTCCTTCAGATTCAGAGCCATCTTCATCTCTTGATGTTGATGCCTCTAATTCTAGACTTATCACATAATCTGACACAAAGGGAAGAGGATGTACTTTGCTTGGACCAGACTGCTCCTGGCTGGGTCCTTCTTCAATCAGAGCCATCAGCCTAAGGCAATGGCTGACTTCTTTTCTTTCTTCAAACCTAGCAGCATCATTTGCTTCTCCAGCAATAACAGCCAGCATCTCTAAGAAGTCTGCCTCTATAGATTCTTCTTCAGCAGCAAATAGCACAATATAGGCTTCATCTTCATCTTCCTTTTCTGACTCTAATGATGAGGAGTCAGTCCAACTCTTTTGCTTCTTTGCAATAAATGATTTCTCCTTCTTGCCCTTCTGTTGATGTTCCTTCTTTTCTTCAGCACCCTTCCTTTTGATAGGACAGACTGCTATAACATGCCCTGAATTGCTACAACAATAACAAACCACTTTAGAGGAAGCATGTTTATTTGGTTTAGAGCCATACATGTCCTCTTTAAAGGACTTCTTCCTATCATTGTAGTAATCTTCATTGGGATAAGAAGAAGAGAATGGTCTGCTTCTCCAGTACTTCTTCTTCATGAATTTCTGAAATTGCCTGAAGAAGGCAGCAAAGTCTTCATCAGATATGTGGCAGTCTGATGTGCTGGTTTCTGAGTTTTCTGAATCAGATTCAGCATCTCTCCTTGGTGGAGAAGAAGTCTTTCTCCTGCTCCTCCTTGTGGCTTCAGCTTTGAAGGCCACTGACTTGTCCTTAACTGCAGACTTGCTGATTTTCTCCTCCTCCTTTCTGGCAGCCAGCTGCATTTCATAGGACAACAACTTTCCAAACAGGGTTAGTGGTGTAGTATCTGCAAGTTTTGTCACTTCTCTGATGGCATAGATGTTTGTGTCCCAGTCTTTAATCAAAGACCTGAGAAAATTGTCATTTAATTCATATGTGCTGAAAACTTTGCCATATGTTTTCAGCTCATTCACAATCCCGAAGAACTTTTCAAAGCACTCAGGTATGCCATCTGTCTTGTTCTACCTGAAGCTTGCATACTCTTAATTGAGAATGGACTTCTTGTCGTCCCTTACTTCTTCTGTTCTCTCTATGTAGACAACTAGTGTGTCCCACATCTCCTTAGATGTCTTGTAGTGGACAAGATTTTGGAAGTTTGAGTCATCTATGGAACTAACTATAATGTTTTGTGCCCTCTTATCCAGTATAGCTAAGATGATTTCATCCTTAGTCATCTCAGTGTAGTTCTTTGGAGTCTTCAGATTTGCATCAAGGATAGATGTCTTCATTGGGATGAAGTGTCCTTCTTGTACTATGATATAAATCCTAGGATCAGATGCCTCCATGAATAATTTGACCCTTTCCTTCTAGATGCCAAAAGTCTCCTTCCTACAGAGAGGAAGTTTCATGGATCCAAGCTCTTTGTGATTCTCTCCTAAACCCATCTTGACCTTCTGACAGATGCCCTGGAGATCAACTCAGGCTGTTAAGTCCTTTCTTGAGTAACATCTCTCTGATACCACTTGAAAGTCTTGATTTCAAGATCAACTAAACACCTAAAAAGGGGGGGGTGAATAGGTCCAATTTAATTCTAGGCTACTTAATAGTTAATGAAATCTGATTCTCTATATTTTACTATCTCTGTCAGATAAGGCAAGAAAGCTATTCTGTAATGATAACTCAATCACAGCACATCAATCACAGTTCATAACACACAGATTTATAGTGGTTCCCCAAGTAATGGGTACATTCACTTTCCCTCTTCACCTATCTAGCAATAGACTAGATTTGGCGAAACACTTTCTTCTTTCTTTCTCAGATTCTCAGATCTTACAGCTCAGAGCCCAACTGACTCCTACAACTCATACTATACAAGTCTTACCACTCAGATCACCAAGATCCTACAGCTCAAGTTCTTCTCAAGAACTCTATCTCAGAGTGAATCCACACCCCTACACGTCAGGCAATCTTGCCCTACCTCAGAGTGATCCACACTCCTACAACTCAGGCAACCTTTGCCCTACCTCAGCCTTTATAATACAGGCTTACAGCTCAGACACTCAGCCTTACCACTCAGATTCAATATGAATCCTACACAAAATATCAAGGAAATGAATTACAGACACCAGAGAAAATTTTCTATGTTTGGCTACTTGTACTGAGCAAATATCAGCCATATCTTTGTCTTCACAACAACAAGATGAGAGAGTGATCTTAAATTGAAACCCGACTTGTTCTGGAAGCGACTAGCAGAAACCTCTGCTTCTTCTTCTTCGGGAATCTATCCCGATCTGGACTGAGCAGATATCAGCCCTCTCCACTTCTTCTTCAAAGATCCAGTGAATGATCTTCAGATTTGGCACGGCTTAGATCGTGAAGATCCTTTCAGCTAGGGCTCGCCTAGACTGATTTGTATTCCTCAGAGAAATACTCTGATCTTGTTATAACAGATGTTGAATGCCTCAACGAACTCAAAACCTCTTCAGAATTTCAGATTGAAGTTCTCGGCTCTGCAACAATGGTGGATGAAGGCGACGAACTCCGCCTCTCATTTTTAGAATGAGTTAATTTTTGATCAGAAAGCTTCTTAATTTGATCTCGATCTCAGCTATTATTTATAATCCCCTCAATTAGCAAGATGATTGACATGTGTCCCAGATTTAACAGCATTTAACATCTCAGCTTAATCAAATTTAGATTTACTATAGACTTACGACGATGTTAATGTCGATTTACTATGAATCTAAAATTTGTTGACTTGTTGACTTTACTGACGTCAATATCATTCTGGACTTAGCCAAAATCAACTATATTTTCAGAAATTCTGCGTTCAACGAACTCCAAGCTCAGTTCGACAAACTCTGAGCTCAGCTCGACGAAACAGTGAAGTAGATGAAAGCGGAGTTCGACGAATTCTAAACTCCATACGACAAAAGCAAAGTTTAGCTCGACGAATAGTAAATAAGCTGAGTTCGACGATTCTGAAAGCTGAGTTCTTCTTAAAGATGAAAGTTGAGTTCTACGAATTCTGAGCTCCGTTCGACGAAAGCAAAGTTTAGCTCAACGAATAGTGGATAAGCTGAGTTCGATGATTCTGGACTTAGAAAATTTCTTCAGCTCTGCTAGGCGTTGAGTGTGTTGACCTCACTCAACGCTATTTCCCATTAGCCTATTCTTCAGCTATCTGTATGATGGCGTTGAGAGCATTGAGTGTATAAGCTTCACTCAACGCTATTTACCTTAGCCATATTCTTCTGCTTTCCTTTCTGTTAAAAAGCGTTGAGAGCGTTGAGTGTATAAGCTTCACTCAACACTTTTATACTTGGCCTGAATTCTGGTTTCTTCATAGAACGACTGGACTCAAAGCTTTTAAACTTGGCGTTGAGTGATGAAGCTTTTCTCAACGCTTCGGTACTTAGTCGATTTTTCTGTCTCCTTATACATTGGCATTGACAGACTTAGCATGTCGTTGAGTGATGAAGCTTCAATCAACGCTTTTGTACTTCGTCGATTTTCTGGCTTCCACTGCTTAGTCTTTGACAAGATAACCTTGACTCAACGATTCTGTTCATATGACGTTGAGAGCATTGAGTGTATATGCCTCACTCAACGCCTGTGGGCTTAGCCATATTTCTTCCTTTGCAATACTGTAAGCGTTGACTGCCCGCCTTCTCTCATCACTATTAGCTGTATGGCATTGAGTGAGCTTGTCTCACTCAACGCTTCTGGACTTATGCATTTTTCTAAATTTCCAGCCTCACCTTGAGTCCACCTGTCATTGTCTCTTGAACTATCTGTTCAATCATTGTGACAAAGACCAACCTGTATGCATGAACTTAAACATACATCAAATACAACTATGTCTATCTCATTGACCTGTTTGACATCATCAAATCAAGGCCATTGGAATCAATGGACCCAACACAAAGCAAAAAAAAAGATGAGCTCACTGCATTATTCATCGTTGTTAAGGATGAAGAGAAACTCTTCCCTTCGACTTCGGTCAAAGTAGGCACCCCCTCGACCGAGGCCTGGGGGCAAAAGAGCCAAGAATCTCAACATCCTAATCCTTAACAAGCAGAATCCCGCCCACCCGGGAACTGTTAGGGGCCTCTCCTAAACACCCCTTCAGTAGGTCAGCATGAAGATGAGCCGTGGATGAATCTCCATGGCCCTCGAACACCAACTTGCTCTTTTGATCACGACCCAATGGAGCAGCGGCAGAACGCTCCGGATCAGCAAAAAGGCCACACAACAACAAGTGTTTTTCTTCAACGAACAAAGAAATACTAAACAGATGGTCCGCCAGTTCATTTGGAGCCCCGAACCCGAGCATTGGTTTAAAATCACACTCACGACCCTTCATTCGACGACATCGGTCTGGAAGGGAGGCCCAAAGCTCGGTCCACTCCCAACAATTATGGATGTACCCGTACACTGAATTTCTTTAGCGTCTGTTCATCCAACTCTCAAACATCAACCAAATCTTATTGTTATAAACCTCGATATGGCCACCGCCATCGGTGCAAACATCACACCATTCTCCGAAGAGCTCCAGTGAGAACCACAAACCATATTCACGGAAGAAGGCAATTAGACCCATGATTCGCGTCATCACTAAAGGGGGTAAATTGCGACGCTGGAACCCCGTTGTTGAAGCTGGAAAAATTCCCTACTCCAAAATTCGGATTAAGACAACCTAAGGTTACTGATTTTGCGGTCCAATGCCATAATTCAAAAGGCTATCGCATGAGAGAGAAAACTATTTATAAGCACACCCCAAGTGCTCTAGCAGGGAGGTCTCACCATGTACCCGGAAGTTTGGGAGAAACTTCCCCTCTGCAACCAAAAGGATGGGCGTGGTACTAGGCAGGCATGGACTTGGCGACTATTCACTTGGGAGGACCTTATCCTCTTCCAAAATTCCTATTTCTAGTACCCCGGGGGTCTATTTATAGAGAAAACCTGGAGGTATAGGCAATTATCCAGCCTATGCTAGCGAGTTCCAAGGGTCTACTCGCTCATACTCGCCCAAGCTCGCCTCTGTTTGCTCAAGGTCATCTTGCTCGCCCAAGCTCGCATCTGCTCGTCCAAGCTCATCTCTGCTCGTCCAAGCTCGCTTCTACTCATCCAAGCTCGTCTCTGCTCGCCCAAGCTCGCCCAATGGTCTGTGAATAGCCGTCTTCTTTGATACTTCTGATCTCGATGAATTATGGGTTATACGCAATCCCTTCTTTTTTGAGCTCGACACAAGCTTGGAAAAACAATGTTGAACCCATAGTTTAGAGAGATGGCGCTAGACGATGCACTGCGCGAGGTCCTTCCTAAGAGTGGAGCTCAATTAAAGGAGGAAATAAAATGTCGACACCTCCCAGAGATAGAACTCAATTGAAGGAGGTGGATAAGGGTTGACACCTCCCAGTCCATTCGCTAGGCGAGTGAGCTCAAATAAAAGAGGTGAAAAGGGGTTGACACCTCGCATGCCAAGCTTACCTAGATGTATAGAGAAGGTTGATACCTCATAAGAACCGAGCCCAACCGAATTAGATAAGAGTTCGACACCTCGCAGGAGTCGAGCGCAACTGGTGGTGGAGAATATAGTCGACACCTCACAGGAACCGAGCTCATCTGGTGGTGGAAAAGAGTCGACACCTCACTGGAGGAGGCTCAACTGAAGGTAGAGAATGGAGTCGACACTTCACAGGAGCCAAGCTTAACTAGTGGTGGAAAAGAGTCAACATCTCATGGGAGAAAGCTCAACTGGAGGTGGAGAATAGAGTCTACACTTCACAGGAGCTGAACTCAACTAGAAGCGGAGAAGAGGTCGACACATCGTAGGAGACGAGCTCAACTAGAAGTGTAGAATAGAGTCGACACATCACAGAAGTTGAGCTCAACTGGAGTTAGAGAAGAGGTCAACACCTCTCAGGATATGAGCTCATCTGGAGGTGTAGAATATAGTCGACACCTAGCAAGAGCCAAGCTTGACTGGAGGTGGAGAAGAGGTCGACACATAGCAGGAGACGAGCTCGACTGGAGGTGGAGAAGAGGTCGGCACCTAGTAGTAGCCGAGCTCAAATGGAGGTGGAGAAAAGCTCAACACCTCGCAGGATCTGAGCTCAACTGAAGGTGGAGATAAGAGTCGATACATCATAGAAGTCAAGCTCAACTAGAAGTGAAGAAGAGAGTCGACAGTTTATAGGAGAGAAGCTCAATTGGAGGTGGAGAGATGGTTGATAGTTCACAGGAGCCGAGCTCAACTGGAGGTGGAGATAAGGTCGACAACTCATAGGAGCCGAGCTCAACTGGAGGTAGAGAGAAGGTCGATGGCTCGCAGGACCTGAGCTCAACTAGAGGTGGAGAGAATGTTTACAACTCACATGATCCGAGCTCAACTGGAGGTGGAGAGAAGGTCGACAGATCACAGGAGCCGAGCTTAACTGGAGAAGGAGAGAAGGTCGACAGTTCACAGAAGCCGAGCTCAACTGGAGGTGGAGAGAAGTTCAATAGCTCACAGGAGTTGAGCTCAACTTGAGGCGGAGAGAAGGTCGACAGCTCACAGGAGCCGAGCTCAACTGGAGGTGGAGAGAAGGTCGGCATCTCACAGGAGCCGAGTTCAATTGGAGGTAGAGAGTTGGTCGAGAACTCGCAGGATCCGAGCCCAATTGGAGGTGGAAAAGAGATCCACTCGGGGGGCAAGTAGCCGACATGCAGGAGGGAAGCATGTACAGGGGCCCGAATTATGGCAACAACACACTCAGGGACTTTATCTCACCCGAGGGGGCTATAGCCGATATGCAGGAGAGGAGCTCGTGCAGGGACTTAGACTACGATGACTCCATGACTCGAGGACTTCTATCGGTGTGGAGGTCACTCTCCCTATTACTTAAGAGATTGTCAAAGAGTTAGATGTATCAACTTCTTTGATGATGAATGATCTTTCTAAGGATATGACGATCTTTTCTTCGTCAAGTTGGGAGGTTGGTGTCTAAACCTATTCCTGATAGTTCCTCCAGTTGGAAGAGATGTGCAATTGAGGGTAACTAGGCCAACATACAAGGGGGAGATAATTTCGATCGTCAATGCAGGGGCTCTATCTTACAAGGATGATTTAAATCCCAACACATCCCTGCAACGTCTGCCCTGTGCTTTTTAGGAGAATCAGGTCAGAGGTACGTTTCCCAACCCAATTATAGAGATCGCTTCCTGCCCACCTCTATGAACTCCTACTCTGACATCTGGCTACGAAGGTCGGGGTACAAGCGAAGGGAAATGGCTCTCGGTATAACATCCCGATTTTTATTGAGCAACCGAAATCCTAATGGGCCCAATAAAAGTGACACGAACCTCTACCCAAGGCCCATACCAAGGTAGGAGGTAACCATAGACGAAGATATATAGAGAGCTAGAAAACTCTGATTTGAGTTCAGTCAGTTCCTATGGGCTCGTATAGTCAACACGAGTGCGTTGAAACTCAATCCGTTGAATTCCAAGAACATGTGGTGAATATGGTCGTTCCTAGTAGAACAACGTGAAAACGAGATTTTTTGGATATTGAGCTAGAGAATTCCGATTTGAGTTCTGTCATTTACTATAACTTTGTATAGTCAATACAAACGCATCAGAACTCATTGCGTCGCGATTTGAAGTCTAACGACGAATATGAGCATTTTGACCGTTTTAACGCGCTGCAATGTGCAGAATTGGGATATTTAACAAACAAACTCCGATTTGACCCTGGTCAGTGACATTGAATTCGTATGGTCAATACGAAGTTAACCGAGTTCATCCCGATCAATTTCAAGAATGAGTAGTAAACCCGTGGTCAAACCGAGCGTTGTCGTGCACCGAAAAGTGTGCACACACAAATTATGACACGACAACTTTGACCCGACTCACGATGACTTGGACCCACCTTGACTTTGACTAGTATGGGGGACCCACCCTATGGTTGACTTTGGTCAAACCCCCTAAAAAATCCATTTTTGGAAAATTACTACAGTATTAAACTTGCTGTAATCATGGTGGAGAAGAATTAAGGCTCGGCGTTGAGTGTGGTGCACACACTGAACGCCTGGGCTGTTCGGGTGTGGCGTTGAGTGTGGTGCACACACTCAAAGCCATAGCATTTTTGTTTTTTTGTTAGCGGCTAAGTATTTTTTTGGCGTTGAGTGACTCGACCTCACTCAACGTCATGACTGTTTAGGCGTTGAGTGAGGTGGACTCACTCAATGCCACAGCCAATCCTTTCGGTCAGCTGGCTACTTTAGCGTTGAGTGGACTAAGTCTACTCAACGCTAGCCTTCGGTGAGTAGCGGCTATGTGTCTGGCATTGAGAGAGTGATGCTCACTCAACGCCAGATTCTGTCTGGCGTTGAGAGAGTAATGCTCACTCAACTCCAGATTCTGTCTAGCATTGACGAAGTGATGATCACTCAATGCCAGAGTCTTTCTGGCATTGAGAGAGTGATGCACACTCAACGCCAGAGAAGAGATTAACCCCCGGTGCATCAACCGGGGGTGGTATCATGGTCAGGCGGCCATCGGAGAGGCGGGGTGGCGCGGTGTCGCTGGGAGCAGAACAACCCGCCACCCTGCTCTCGGTCTTATAAATTCCAGTGGTGGACGGCGGCGGCAAGATGCCGGAACACCGCCCAAGAAGTCGTCGTCCCCCAACGATTTGATCAGGGGCGGCACCAGCATCAAGAAGCGACTGCCCGGCGGTGGCAGAGGCCACCGTCTCCTCCATCGACGGGAAGAAATAGCCGATGTCTGATCTCGTTGATGAGATTAGATGGCGTTGATTTCCTGGATTCCCACCCTCTCCTCAACATCAGCGCCCCCACAACGGATCCGTGGTTGATCCGTTGTGGGGAAAGTTGGATTTTTCACCCATCCGGCGCGTTCCTGGCCGCAGGATTGGGCTTGATCTGGCTATATGAAGACCAAAATTATAACAGAATTTTGTAAATTTTTTTGAAAAAACTCTAGGCTCACAGGGAAAAATTATTGAATATGAAAATTATTCCCATTGATGAGGACTTCCTGCACAAAAAATTTGAGACTTTTTGGAATTGATTGGGTATTTTTAAAAGTCCAAATAATATTTATTTGGTCAAATTTAAGACCTAAAATTATCATGGGCAAAAATCCCGATCGGGCCAAGCTTGGCCCGGCCCGGTCGGGCCCGGGCTTTTTCCAAACCTGGCTCGGCCTTGTCCTAGTTTAAACCGGGTCGGGCTCGGGCTCCCTCTCAAAGGGGGAGCCCGGTTAGGCCCTTCATGCCGGGCCGGCCTGAATTCAAAGGGCTAATCCCGCCTAATCAGGCGGGATAATCCCGCCTATGATCCCGCTTGATAAGGCGGGATTATCATTATCCTCCACATCAAGAAGCGACTGCCCGGCGGTGGCAGAGGCCACCGTCTCCTCCATCGACGGGAAGAAATAGCCGATGTCTGATCTCGTTGATGAGATTAGATGGCGTTGATTTCCTGGATTCCCACCCTCTCCTCAACATCAGCGCCCCCACAACGGATCCGTGGTTGATCCGTTGTGGGGAAAGTTGGATTTTTCACCCATCCGGCGCGTTCCTGGCCGCAGGATTGGGCTTGATCTGGCTATATGAAGACCAAAATTATAACAGAATTTTGTAAATTTTTTTGAAAAAACTCTAGGCTCACAGGGAAAAATTATTGAATATGAAAATTATTCCCATTGATGAGGACTTCCTGCACAAAAAATTTGAGACTTTTTGGAATTGATTGGGTATTTTTAAAAGTCCAAATAATATTTATTTGGTCAAATTTAAGACCTAAAATTATCATGGGCAAAAATCCCGATCGGGCCAAGCTTGGCCCGGCCCGGTCGGGCCCGGGCTTTTTCCAAACCTGGCTCGGCCTTGTCCTAGTTTAAACCGGGTCGGGCTCGGGCTCCCTCTCAAAGGGGGAGCCCGGTTAGGCCCTTCATGCCGGGCCGGCCTGAATTCAAAGGGCTAATCCCGCCTAATCAGGCGGGATAATCCCGCCTATGATCCCGCTTGATAAGGCGGGATTATCATTATCCTGCTTGATAAGGTGGGATTATCATTATCCCGCATGATCAGGCGGGATTATCATTATCCCTCCTATTAAAATCCCGCTTGGCGGGATTTTTAATCCCGTAAGGCGGGATTTTTAATCCCTCCAGGCGGGATTTTTTCCTTAGCCCGGTGCCGGGCTCAGGCTAGCCCGGTGCCCGGGCCGGGCAACCGGAAAAAATAGGGGCCCGGTAAGGGCCCCAAGCCCGGCCCTGGCCCGGGCCGGGCCTATCCGACTTTTGCCAGGCCGGGCCCGGACGGGATTTCCGGGCCCGGGCTTTTTGCCCAAGACTGCCCAAAATTACTCGAACAATTTTGAAAAATTACTAAGCTTTTTTTAGACCCTCTTAAAGGTTGTGTCAAAATTTGAAAACCTTGGGATAAAAATTGAATCTTTTCTGATTTCTTGGAGCCTAAGGTCGCGCTCGGAAATTTGATAACGCTCAATTGTCTCAAAAATAAAAATTGAGCGTGCGACCACCTTTGTAAATTGAATAATATGTTCAATTATTTTATTGACAAGAGTAATTGAGGCAAGTGTCCAAGCTCTGAGTGTCCAGAGGTTTACTAGAACCGCAGAGCACCTCGTTTTAAAAAGACTCTCGGACTAATTCAGGTAGACTCGGAAGATGGGAGTACGAGCAAATGAGCTGTTAATTATTCTCGACGAATAATAAAAATGTAACTCCTAATAAGTTCTCCTGATCCGATTAAGTCGTGATTAAAGAAGGATGTAACTAAATTATTATAAGATCTTAATAATGGGTGAAACCTAAAAAAGCCTCCTAAAAGCTGAAATGGAACTGAACATGCCTCCTGAGAACGGAGATGGAACTGAACATGCCTCCTGAGAACGGAGATGGAACTGAATATGCCTCCTGAGAACGGAGATAGAAATGAACTTGCCTCCTAAGAATAGAGATAGAACTGAACTTATCTCCTAAGAACAGAGATGGAACTGAAGTCTTGTGAACGAAGTGATTGGACTACTAATCATTTTCTTTCTGATTTGTTCCAGACTTGCACTAGTCCAGTTCCTTTATTTATTTCAGTTCAGTTATTTCATTTCAAGTACTCTAGTATAGTACTAGTCCTGCTTATTTACTTTCAGTTCAGTTCTTTTATTTAAGTACTATTTTAGTCTCGTACTGGTCAAGTTCTTTTCAGTACTTAATTTCAGTTCAGTACTACTCCAGTATTATACTGGTCTTATTTCATTATAACATTTCAATTCTAGTGCTTATACTATCAGCAGCTTCTATTACCACACTTTTGTTTCTACAATTTACTATTTTAAGCACGGGTCCTGCTCTGATGGGCGGTTATTTGATAAATAGAGCCTTAGTTGGGGATAATATGATTTAAGATGTTCCTTTTAAATTAGCCCTAAATAAAGTGCTCACACACTCCTTATCGAAATTCGAGCCAAGTATCGTTTTCCCGAATTATTTAAAGCATAGTAGGGTAAGCCATTGTAGACTTGATGCATGCTAGCAAAATTGATAAATTTGATTGCTTGTAAATTGCTTGCGATAAATAAGGCGGGTCGGTCACTTCCGTAGACCGATCGTACCAGTGCAGGAAGTTCGACGACTTAAGGCGATAGGGAGATGAGTACCACGGGTGACTAGCCGATATGTTTTTCCTCGTTGTGTTTCCTCCGCTAGTCGGGCAAAATGTTGAATCGCCAGATGTCACTCACATCCAAAAGTACCCGGAGTTGTACGTTGGGGCTGGGTTGTGCGGTACGACCACCCCCAGAAGTGGCAGGACGGACCACTATCACCGACGGCCACATCGGTGAGGCCTGCGTGGCTCGCTACCCTGCTTGAAGAGAAACAGTCCATACTATATCGACATAAGGTCTTTTGTGCGATTGTGAATGTCTGTGGTGTGTCCGCGGCTGTGAATGCCTGCGGTATAAGTACATGTTTTTAGTACCTGAAGTGCTGATGTGCTAGTGGAGCTTAAATTCTGTTACTTATACTATCATCAGCTTTTATTACCGTACTTTTGTTTCTGCAATTTACTATTTTAAGATGGGTCCTGCTCTTACGGAAGTTATTTGATAGGTTGAGCATTAGTTGGGGATAACAAGAGTTGAGATGTTCCTCATAAATTAGCCCCAAATAAAGTGTTCTCACGCTCCTTGTCGAAATTCGAGCCAAGTGTCGTTTGCCCGAATTATTTAAACCATAGTAGGGTAAGCCGTTGTAGACCCTGTGCATGCTAGAAAAAGTGATAAATTTGATTGCTTGTAAATTTCTTGCGGTAAATCATGGCGGGTTGGTCACTTCCGCTGACTGATCGTACCGATGCAGGAAGTTCGACGACTCAAGGAGACAGGGAGATGAGTACCACGGGTGACCGGCCGTTATGTTTTTCCCTATTGGATTTCCTCCTCTACTCAGCCAAAATTTTGAATCACCGGATGTCGCTCACATCCAAGAGTACATGGGGTAGTATGTTGGGGCATGGATTGTGCGGTATGACCACCCCAAAAAGTGGCAGGACTAGCCACTGTCACCGACGGCCACATCAGTGAGGCCCATGGGGCTCGCTACCCTGCATAAAGAGAAGCGGTATGTACTATGTCGACATAGGGTCTTTTGCGCGGCTATGAATGTCTGCGATGTGTGTGCGGCTGTGAATGACTGCGGTATGAATACAGGTTTTGAGTACCTGATGTGCTGGTGGAGCTTAAATTATACTACGTTGCACCTCCTTTATGGCTGCTCCTAAAATATATATAAAATGTTGTACTAACTCTCTCTTGCTTTGATTATCTACTTTTGTTGGGTGCGTACGCTCGTCCCCAGGATATGGATCCGAGGAGGAGATTTGTTTCCACTTAGTTCTGTGACTAACTGTTATTTTAATAACCATTCACAGGAGATGGAGCATCGCAGTGACCATCTGCTGATGGGCGATACGCCAGCTAATAGGACTACTCGAGCAGAGGCACCCCCGTCATCTCCAGAGTTTCGCGACGTTAGTACTAGCGAGCAGGATTGAAAGAGTGAGGAGTTGTTAGTTGTAATACCTTCAGTGGTTGCGGCCTTTTGCGTCCTCTTTTAAATATATATTGTTATATATATTTGTTGTGGCTTCCTGTTAATACTTTCGCAAAACTCTGTAATGAGATGTGAATGTTGTGATTTAAGTCTAGCAAGGCGGCCAACTAATGCTTAGTAGTGTGGGATGTTACCCCTTAAGGAGCACTGGGTGGACGTCTTGGGCAAGTAAGATCCCCTCCAACCCAACCTGGGCAAAGGTTGGGGGAGCCTTACACTCGGGGGGTCCTATAGGATGCACACTCTCGAGGCCTCCATTGTAAAATTCGTCCTCTCGATAATTGGGCACGACCAAGGAGATATTTTATGCCCAGGATCGCCGCCTTACGGTGACACCAACTACCGAGTTAGTCGCCACTGCACAATGTCGATCCTACCGGCTAGTTCGATTATTTTACATATAGGCCAAATAAAGGTTTTTACTAAACATAGTCCACAATCACAGCTCAATATATATTAAAGAAAAGAGCAATAGTCCACAATGAGTAAATATAATAAAAAAAGTATAAAAGGGCTTATGCCAAATACATAACCATAACACAAAACTCTCTCTCTCTCTCAACAACATGCTGAATCTAAACAAAATACTAATCAACCTGACGTCTTGTAGTAGTAGCAGTGTGCAACAACTGCTCCTCTGATCCTGATAGCTCAATCTCTGGCTCCAACTGGTCGATCTGGTATGAGATCTCCACGCATCCCTAAAATGAAATGATCCACCGACCATTAGTCAAAAGACTGAGGCATTATCATCCTAGCCTCACCCCCCGCGACTACTAGGTACCACGTGGGAGGAAGAAAGCGGAGGACCAATAGTAGCAAAATGTACAAACATGTGACAGTGGTATTTATATAATTCTAGCAGTTATATACTAGTATGAGCAGCAACAAAAACAATAGTAATGAGTAGTAACAAAGTACAGTATAAAAGTAGTAAGGAAGAGCTGTATAAATTTAGGAAAGTAAAAGCAGCTGCACTACCATCACAGAAACGTACCTTAACTTATATAAATGTTCATACAATCTTATAAGTTAAGGTTTCCACCGAACTCATCATATAAAAGAGCTCATACTAATTTATATGATGAGGGTCTAGAAATATAAACTATACTATACTATCTACATATATCATGATATGTGGGGCAATGCAATGATTATAATGCAACTCACCCACCCGACTCTGTGCACATAGACATTTCAAACATTCCCCACTTTTTGGAGGTAGCTAACCTCTCAAGTACTAACCGTCGCGGCTCACGGTGGCAGTAGAGCGGGTATCTCCACTCCTAGCCGGGTAGGCACACTATCAGGCCTAGACCTCGCGACGCCTCAATGCTAAGAACAAAATAACGGAGCCCTCACGTACTCTTCATGGCAACTACCAGACTTTATGGTCGGGTGTGCATTTACTGGGTTAGTCCTCCAAACCTCAGTATAAACAACCTACTGGTCCCCTCCAAAGACTTGCACACCTCGCTGGAGCCATCGTACTTCCGTTAGTGTATCAACTGGACCAGTACCGAATGACCCACCACAACAAGCACAAATTAGGTATGTAACTACTTACCCGAGCCTCCAGCTCGCAGGACCATCCTGTCCTCAAGACTTATATGTCATCGGGCCTTTAGCTCGCAAGACTAACACGTCCTTAATTAATTTATCTCTATCACGAGCCTCCAGCTCGCGGGACTAACGAGTCCTGAATCACTCCAACCCATACACGGGTGCGATTGATAGGTTATCCCTTCAACTTATTAGACCACTGTTGTCTAACTTTTAGTTGTACATAGCTATTTAAGATTGATCTTGGACTTCTCGAAATCTACCTAGTGAAGGGCTCGCAGCAGTACTAGGAACTATGATGAGGTTAACTCCATTGTTCCCTTTCTCAAGATATTTAGTTTTGTTAGTGACTACCCTTTATTAAACCCTCTCACATCATTACTCTTAGAAAGTTTATGATGATTTGTGCTTCATATATGAGAACGATGATCTTTCGTTGATCCCAAACTTAACTACGTCCTTTAGGGTCCATGTACACTAACTCACACCACCTCTGAGTAAATCCCTTAGGACTCCAATCAACATCACATCAAGGTTCTAAGAATATCCCAACCTGACTAGAATCAATTTGTATCGCATTTAATTATCACCCCTTGACTTTACTATATGCAACCCAAATGATCGATATGAGTGTAAGGGTTATAACCTCGAAATATTTTATCTAAATATCAAATGATAAATTTATGAGGGTCTGAATACTCAGTACGATGAAGTTCTCAAGTTTCATAATTTTCTTTATTAAATTGACCATAATTGAATTTTCCTAAAATATAAGTCACTAATGGATTCGAACATAAAGTATCACTTCCAAGAGTCCAAACAGTACCAAATAATTTCTACAGGATAACAATGATAAATAAAAGGCATGGACCAAATTTCATAACATTCCAGCAATATTTGATATTTAATTTCTAATTACAAAAATTTGATCCACTAGGTCATGTTACACATGAAGTACTATAACTATTTATCAAATAATTCCAAAAAAATTACTCGAGGTTAAAAATGGTAAATAATTATTTATTCCAAAAATGCATAATTTTATAACTCAATATAATCACTATTATCTCAATAATATGGAATGGGTAAAAGGATAATTATAATTGCAACACTAAGATTCTGACTTTCAAAAATTTCAATTAATTTATCTAATGTGTATCATACTAAATCATTATTATTGGCAAGGTTTCATAATTTTTGCAACTAATTTAATCACCATAATTTCATTAATACACATGCATAACAAAATAATAATTAATTCATTCGTCAATCACCAACTTCAAATATTCTAAAACTTCACGAGGAGGTGTAACTTCACTAAATAAGTGCATGAGTAAAATTTCAATGGATTTGACTAAGCCAATCTTGTTAAATTCACAAGATACATATTTTCGCTAAATGCACACCACATATCACAAGTCATAGCTTCATGCATTGTAATACACCCACATGAAGAGCTCCAAATGACTTGAAATTTTTACCAGGGCATTATATTGTCATATTGAGACTCCCACCAAAATTTGGGGTCAATATAATTTTTCCCACCAACACATTCCACTTTTATGAAAAAACACATTTTACCTAAACTATAGGAAATTTTGTCCAAAAAATTCCATTTTTGGTATGTAGGTGTATCAAAGATATATTCTTATATACCCCAAATTTCAGCCTCATAACTTTAACCATTTAAAAGTTATTCAAGAAATATGGGTTGTCCTCTCCTACGGATCAGTCCCACTAAAACTGCCCTACAGGGAGGAACAATGCTCCAAATGTGCTTATTTCAATTTCTAATTAAAGTAGACTCTTGGGGCTACCATTTTAATATTGGGTACTTTCATGGTTCTTCCCCTAAGGGTGTCATTTTTCAGCATCAAAAAGTGCATATTAAGGGGGGGCAAAATACAATATATTATATAACAATAATTAATATATTAAAATTATTAGAACGACATCCGTTCATCTTCCACGATGAGCCAATGGCCATTATAGGCCCGACCTATTGGATTTCCAAGACCATTTGCCGTCAATTCAGCCACCTCCCCGACCGGCCACTGCCACCTCCGTTGAGGTGGTGGTTATCACCAAGAGACGGCTCGGCTGCCGGAGGGGCGGTTTCCAACGAACTCGATGGGAAGAAAAATGGAGTTTTTTGGGAGATTTTGAGAATGGAAACCGGCCCAATTAGACTCGATTCTGTTTCCTATCGATCTAAGATACTAGCACAAGGGGAGAGGAGGAGAAACATGCCTGATTTTGGGCTTGGAGACAACTACTCTGGCGGGTGGCCATGATGGAGGTTTTTTCCGGTGATCCTCCTCCTGAATCCGATTCTCCAATGATTGTAGTGATCCAAGAGCCGATTTCGACTGTTTGAGGGCTTCTAAAGGTGATGAGAGGGTTGGATTGGGCTAAGGAGTGGTGTTTAAATATTTTTCATGGAAGGGGTGGTAGGCCATGACCATTAATGACCCTCCTTGATGGTGGTCTATTGGAATTGATGGGATTCTCCTCCGAAGCATCAAGGGAGATGAATGGTGGGCTTAAGGAAGAGGAAGGGTGTGCCCCGTGACCTCTCTCCATTAATTTCTTTCTCTTTCCTTCATAAATTGGAAATTCTCCCAATAATCACCCATTAAATATAATTAAATCCCAATAATCAGAATAATTAAATTAATAAGCTTAGTGGGTTGTAGGATAGGCCTTGGTCCAAGCCTTAGCTTATAGGAAATGGGTTGAGCCTTTATTCATCTCATTTAGGCTCCACTTTAACTATGGTTGACTTGGGGTGTTGACTTGGTCAACTAATGGGTTGACTGGTCTCATGAGTTAGTCTTAAGTCCTATGACACCTCCTTGTGCTGGTTGGGCCAAGGTGGGACCTCAATTGACCAATTTGTCCAAAAGGTGTAGGTTTGACCAAAATTGGCCTAGATTTGACTTTGGTCAAATTTGAGAAATTAACACCCTCATGATAGGGCTTTTGAGTCCACTTGGCCCCTAATGATATTATAAGGCTATGGGTGAAGCCAATTTGATCATAAGAAATCTAATCGAGTCCATTCGGGTTGAGTTGATCTATATTGAGCTAGGGTTGACTTTGGTCAATTTAGCTAACATGGTTGACCGAACCATGAGTCTATTGGTCAATTGCCTCCCCTTTAGGGTTAGGGAGGTGTTAGAGAGCTTACTTTGAGGTGGTGAGTTCATTTGGATGTAAATCGGTATAGGTTGACTTGTGCACATTGGGGGTACACATCAATTTTCCTTAGCTCAAGGAGTTTTATGGTCGTCTCCTTGCCCTAACTCGCCACTCAAACCCTAACACCAGCAAGGGGGTCTAAAAGGGCTAGGGATGTTACATCCATCCTACCCTTTGGTCCACCTTTCCTGGTCCACTCGGGGAGGTTCCCCACCCTACTAATTAATAATCAAAAGAGAGTTAGTTGCGTGTGGTATCATAAACCAAAAGTGACACTAAGCCTTTAAACTTCTAAGGCAGTTTTCGATCACGCGTCGAGCTTATAACTCTCTCGCGGTCTCAACGATGTCTTTAATGGCGGAGGATCCTTCCTCAAGGCACGACGACATTCTCTTCATCGAGTTGGGGAGGTTTGTGTCTAGTCTTGTTTCTAATAGTCCATCCCGTCGAAGGGGAGGTGTAATTGAAAGTCTTTAGTTTCAAGAGTAACTAAACACCTAGGTAGGGGTGAATAGATTTTTAGGTATTTTTGAGTAATTTCCCTGTTTTTGATGTGTTGTGATTTACTTTTAGTTAGCTTTCAATATTACTCACACAACACACATGAATTTACAGTAGTTCCCCAGATTATGGGTACATCCACTGTCCCTCTCACCTTTCTAACAGTTTGTTAGATAATGCAACTTCTCTAACTCAGCTCAATGAGCTTACAACTCAGATCCCTTAGGATTCCTCAGACTCCTCCAAGTACTACAACTCATGCACAAAGCTCTACCACTCAGAGATATAATCTCCTACCACTCAGGCACACCAGGCCCTACCTCAGACTTTAACTCAAAGTCCTACAACTCAGGATAGTAGGATAGCCTTATAACTTAGAGAGAATGACTCTCCTACCTCAGATCTAAACCAGATCTTACCTCAGGCCAAAAGCCCTACCACTCAGATTCACAACTGAATCTTACAACTCAGATCTACTTAAAGATCCTACACTCAGCCTTTTTAAGTTAGGCTTACACTCAGATCAAAATGATCCTATAGAAGAATAGTAGTTAGTTGATGATGTTTGATACTAGAGCTAGAGTCTTTGTGTCTTTCTCCTTCTAAACAGAGATTAACTCTGCCCTCCTTTCTTCACAGCTCCAGGAAAATATCTTCAGGAGTAATTCAGCTTGGGCTGTGAAGACTCTGCAGCTATGGTTTGCTTGCTCTGCAACTTCTAACTCAGAGAGAATCCTCTCTGAACTTTGCTGTTGAAGATGAGTAGATCAACAACTATCTTGCTTGAACTTTCAGAATAAAAGAATGAACTCTTCCTCAAGCTATGCAAACCAATCAAGAGGAAGAAGATGAAGTTCTGCTATTTTCCAAAAGTTAATTTCTTCTCACTAATCTATTATTTTTCTATCCTGTTGTCCAACGGCTCTTTGAGCATTGGGCCCACCTGGAGTTGGTAGCTGCAGGTCTACTTTTGCATTAAATGATTTACAATAGGCAAGCGACACCATTTGTCGTGTACTGTAGTCTTCCCGCAACATTTAAATTTCTGTTGACGTCAGCACCTGTGAACTTAGTCAAATTCAGACAATTCAGCATAGGTGTTGAGTGAAGGCTTACCACTCAACACCAAAATACTTAGTCAGTTTTCTGCAAACACCAGACGTCGAGTGAGTTGGCATTACTCAACAAATATAAACTTTTATGTTCTAATTGATTAGGCATTGAGTGAACCTTCATCACTCGACGCATTTAGACTTAACAGATTTTCTCTATATGGAGTCGTTGAGTGGGTTATCTTCACTCAATGCTTTCTGCCTTAGCTTTGCTATCTTGCTGAGGCGTTGAGTGAACATCCTTCACTCAACACATTTGTACTTAGTTGAAATTTCTCTTGAGTTGGCGTTGAGTGAACTGCCTTCACTCAACGCTTCGGCACTTAGACATATTTTCTATCTATATCTTCTGTAGCTTTGACATCATGAGCTTCACTCAACGCTTTGCTCATCAGGCGTTGAGTGAGCTGTCCTTACTCGATGCTTCTGGACTTAGCCAGAATTCTTGGCAGATTCTTCTATGTATTTGACTACTTGAGCTTTACTCAACGCTTCTGGCTTTGGGCGTTGAGTGAACTGCCTTCACTCAATGCCTTTGAACTTAACCAGATTTCTGTCTTGGAAATGCTGAGGCTTTGACTGTCTATTCTTTACTCAATGCTTTTGGCTATCTGGCGTTGAGTGAATTGCCTTCACTCGACGCCTATGAACTTAGACAGATTTCCATCTTGCCAACATCCCTCCTTATGTCTACCTGTCATTGTTACTTAGGCAACCTGTCTAATTAGTGTAACAAGTAACCACCTGTATACAAAGAACTTATAACATGCATTAGATACAAATATGTATATACCATTGTCCTGTAAGCCTTTTTCAAATCTGGGACATTACGATCAATGGACCCAACAATCTCTCCATATTTGAAGATGTAAAAAAACGTAGACAATGTTATACACAAGCACATTAAACGGTATATTAAACATTTTAGAAGAGAGAAATAATGGAAGCACATCCAAACATATGATTTTCATTAATCAGAAGGAATGATTGTTTTTATAATGTGCATAAGACAAAATATAATCCATACAACCCTTAAGACTTGTACATGAAACACTTTTATGTTTCAGGTTCTCTTATCATTATGCCCATGCTTGGATTCTTGGCTTCTTTCTCTCCTTTTTCTTCTGACTTCTTTTCTCTCTTCCTATGGAAGTAGCTATATGGCTTTGGGAAATATTTGACAGACTCCACAACATTTGGCGGCAAAGTGCCTAATCACTTGTCTTTTTTGAACTTTCTTCTATCCCTTTCATTTTATTCAAGATTTGCTCACTCTATGGAGTCGTACAACTTTCCCCTTTCAGTGTTCTTGTTTTTGACAAGATCCCAGGCAGATAGAATGATTGTCCTGGACTGAGGACTCCACTATTCAAAATCAGGCTTTGCTTCCATCTCTTCCCTATATCTCTTCTTGCTCATCCTGATCCCTTCCTCATCCTCAGCAACAGATTTTCCTTTGGTCCTTATCACTTGGTCAACAGTTGGGCTGAATGTTAAAATTGTAGGAATGTCAGTTGTTATAGAAGGATCAGCCCACTGTGTACCATCTTGAATGTCATACTGAACATCAACTTAGGTATCATACTATTCTGCATTCTGATCATAGTATTGGCCATCATACTGATTAATATACTGACCACCATACAGATTTTCAGGGATAGAGGCTGTTTCAATGTTTTCATAAGATAATAACTCAAGACCCATTGAGCCTCTTATAACATTTGTGGTCCAAACTGCATTTTCTGTATTGCCCTTTATCACACCCTTCTACCCCTTTTTGACTTCTTCACAGATATTTTGAGTTAGGGAGGTGCTGGCCTTTGTCAACTATCCATCCAGATTGTTAATACCAAGGGTGACATGGTTCTTGACTTTGAGTAGATGATCATCTAGAACTTGAGCATAGGCATCCATCCTTCTTTCAAGAATATTTGTGTGCTTTTCCAAAAGTGTCTCCTCTACATTGTGGACCGCCAGCATGTTTCTAGAAAGAATATTCTGATTTTCCATAAGTGCATTGTGAAGAGTGTTGAGCTCTTCCAACTTGCTCTGAGTAAAGTCAACTGCAGGAACTGCTCTCAAAAAGAATTTGACAGTTTGGGCCTTTAGTAGACTAACCTCAATTTGATGGATTTTATCTCTGTTGATAGCTCATTCCTGAGGTTCTTGATTGAGTCATCTACAAAATTCTCCAGCTGCCGTCTCTGATCATCCAACAATCCTTTCAACTGGGCTAGGAAGGTGCATGACATGTGATCAGCTTGATGGGATGTGCCTTCATCACAGACTTATTATTGCTCTGGCCTAAGATCTTCTCTTGCAGCTGTGTCAGCCACATCAAACTCTGAAGAATGTTGAGTTGCCATGTCATCAGCAACAACAGTTCCCTTATCTGATTCTGAAGATTCTATATTATAAACTATGCCTTGAGCAGGGAGTTCATGTTGAATCTCCCCCTCAATCTCTGTCATGTCCACAAGGGCATCTAGGGCATCAGCTATGATGGTATCTGTAGGTTGTTCATTCACAAGAGAAAGTTGAATATCTTCCCGTAGAATTTGTATTTGCTTCCCTCAGCAAGAGCATCTTCCATCACTTGCTCAAGGAGTTGCTCCCCTCACTTTGAGGGTTGTATCCACCTTGTGAAACTTGGTATATGGGAGCAGATTCTTCTTCAATAGGAGTTTGAGATTTGACAGTCTCCTCTACTATCTCCTTAGAAATCTTGTTCACTATTTCTTCAGCAACCTGTTCAGCAACCTCAATTGGACGTATATCCATTGCCTCCTCAACAATAATTTCTTTAGACTGAGTTTTGCTTATTTGAATCATTGTTGCAGGCTCAGAGGAAAATGATACCTGAGCACTAGTTGTACAACCCCGTATTCGTCGAGTGGGTCTGCGGAAGCCAGATCGGCCGGTCCAGACTGCCTCACGGCCAGGCAGGGTTCACCGCCGAGCTCGAGCTCGGCAAATCGTCGTACCGAGCTCGGGGATCGTCGGGCCGAGCTCAGGGTTTTTCCAGCCGAGCCCGCGCTCGCCAAACCGGAGCTGCTCGCCAGCCGAGCCCGCACTCGCCAAACCAGAGGGGATCGCCAGGCGAGCTCGTACTCGCCATTGGCCGGGCAGAATCGGCGAGTGCCAGCCCTATCGGGCTCTCGCCGCCCTGGCCGAGCAGGGGATCTAGTGGCCATCCCGCCCCAGGTGGTCTGCCCCTGGCCTCTCATAACAGTGGAGTTTTGCTGTTGGCAGGCCAACCCCAGGGGGGCTTTCAGTAATTTCAGACCAGCAGAGGTAGGCTATTTGCATGCCGTTTTCAGTTCTCTATAAATAGGACCCAAGGGGTACCTCAGAAAAGGACGGAAGCTCAGGTCTCCAAGCGCTTTCTGAGGTACCTTAGCCCGGCAATTGGCTAAGGAGGGGAAGCGCTCTAAGATCTTCCGGGTGTGTGGTGGGACCTCCGCACCGGGCCCTTGGTCTAGTCCTTTGTTCTTCACTTTCTTGTCATTTTCTTGCAGGAGCAGAGTAGGTGCGTGACCACCCCTTCCCCAAGGGTCGAACTCCACAGAGACCGATTTTTCGGTTTCAACATTTTGGTGCGGTGAGCGTGGAAAGTGGCCAGCAGAGAAAATCTTCTACAGGTTCGATGACCGGAGAAGAAGGACAAGGATCAGGCAGGGGCAACTCGCCACCCCCTCCTCCTCCCCCAGCGTCGGGTGTGCCAGCGGAGCTCAGGGAGGAGATCCTCGGGCTCGTCAGGACAGCACTCGGCATGCGAGCTGAGAGCGCGACACCAGCAGTCCCGGTGGTCGCCGCTCCCGCGCTCGGCGACGACGCGCCGCTCAGGCGACCAGGGAAGGAGCCCGCCGAGAGAGGCGAGCGCGAGTTCTAAGGGCGAGTCCTATTCCCCGGCTCGACTGCCGAGTACCACTTCGGCGAGACAGCAGGGAGGGAGTTCCCATCTCGCCCGGCTGAGGGGGGGAGCCCCTTCAGCGAGTTTGTCTCTTCATCCCCAGTTCCAGAGGGGTTCCGTGAGCCAGAGATGTCCTATTACTCCGGGAGAGGGGACCCAGTCCACCACATCCAGTGGTTTGAGGACATGGTCTCTATCCGACAGATGTCGGATGGCTTTAAGTGCCGACTCTTCGCCATCACCCTCAGGGAGAAGGTGAGAGAGTGGTTTCATCAACTCCCAACCGGGTCCGTCTACTGCTTCAAGGACCTGCGACGAGGGTTCATATTGAGATTTACCACTTCCAAGAAGAGGAAGAAGGAGGCAGCGTCTTTGTTCCGCATCAAGCAGAGGGTGGGGGAAACTTTGGGAAGCTATCTGGACAGGTTCCAGGAGGAACTGTCCCAAGTGCAGGAGATGTCGGGACACACCATGATGGTGGTCTTCACCCTGGGTCTCTAGTCCGGGTTCTTCGCGATGGAACTAAAGAGATCACCTCTAGTATCTTTTGAGGCACTCCTGGAGAGGGCGGCCAGAGAGGCTGATATGGAGGTAGCGCATCCGGAGTTTGCGCGGAGGTTGGCCAAGTGGGCCGTGGAGGAGGAGAGGCCAAGGGGTGGTCGAGCTCAGGAGGAGAGGAGGGCTGAGCCCCGGCAGAGGGAGAAGCCACAGTAGCAGCCACAACCCAGGTGGGGGCGTCCGGAGCAGACCCACCGTTTGGGATGGAGACCGGAGTGGCAGGATCAGGCACCCCGGAGAGGTTATCAGGGAGGGGATAACCGCCAGGGCGGCCGGGGGCAGTTCAACCCCCAGGGAGGTAGGCAGGGCCAGAGGCCCCCTCTCCTCGACCAGGAGGAGGCAATGACAATTGCCATGAGAGGGAGGAGGAGAGGACAGTTGAGGAGAAGGAGGGAGGTCAGGGTGGACCTGCCCTATTGCGATTTTCATCAAGAAGAAGGGCACCTCACGACCATGTGCCCAGAGTTCCTCGAGATGAGAGGGAACAGGGAGCAACAACCGCAAAACCATCAGGAAGTGCAGATAGAGGAAATCAGGCCTCGGGTGGAGGAGGATCGGTGTGAGGACCGGGTTGATGTAGGCGCCCGAGGTAGGATTGGAGCAATCCACGGTGGGGCTGGGATCGAGGCTTCCCGTAAGTCAAGCCTCCACACCATGTACCGTAGGAGCGTCGGCTCCACATCCCAGTCCCCGCCTCCGGATGAGAAAATCATCTTCTCTAGGGAGGATATGCCAGGTCACGAGGATCCCTTTTGCGATGCGCTGGTCATCCAGACAGCCATCGAGGATTTTACCGTCTCCCGGATCCTCGTCGACAATGGGAGCTCAGTCAATGTCATCTTCAAGAGGGCGTTCGACGCGATGAAAGTAGAGGCCAAAAGAGTGTTGGCCTCGGACGGACCCCTGTTCGGCTTCTCGGGAGAAAGGAAAGAAGTCGAGGGAGGAGTAGGACTCCATGTCACTCTGGGGGGCAGTCCCGTAACTGCAAGTTCATCATCGTAGACTTCCCCAGCAGTTACAGCGCCATCTTTGGAAGACCCCTCATCAGCACCTTCCGCTGCATCCCCTCGTCCTTCCACCAGTGCCTAAAGTTCAACGTCGAGGGAGCCCAGATCCGGATCCGAGGAGACCCTAAGGAGGCAAGGGAGTGCTATGTCTCGGCAGTGAACTCCATCTCTTGGTTGGATGGGGCCGAGGAGATGGGGCGGAGGTTGGAGGAGGTGGAGAAAGAAGTTGGCGGGGAGGAAATGAAGGTGGAGGAGTGTCGCACCCGGGCGGGGGTTGCGAAAGAGGCCCGAGAGCCGATCGAGGCAATGGCCGTGGAGGAAGTCGTGGAAGAGATCCCCGCCCCCGGAGGGGGAGGTACTGAGGAATGGGGGGAGCAGTCTCGTCTGGAGGCAGCAGAGGAGGTGGTGGAGATGAAGGTTCTCACCATCGTGGGCAGAGTGGAGAAGGTCCGCGTCAGCGGAGGATTGACCCCGGAGGCTCAAGGCAGGATGCTGGAATGCATTCAGAAGAATGTGGACGTCTTCGCCTGGAATGCCGCGGAGATGCCAGGGATCGACCCCAACGTGGCCTGCCACTGCCTCAACCTGGACCCGGAGGCCCGCCCCATCCAACAGAAGAAGAGGTCCATCGCGGACAAGCTCGCCGAGCCCATCAGGGAGGAAGTCGCCAAGCTCCTCAAGGCTGGCTTTGTATCCGAAATCCAATACCCTGGCTGGGTATCCAACGTTGTAATGGTTAAAAAAGGAGACGGTTGGTGGAGGATGTGTATTGACTTTTCTCTTCTTAATAAATCATGCCCGAAAGATTGTTATCCCTTACCGCGGATCGACGCGCTTGTCGACTCAGCCATCGATTTCCCTGTAATGAGTTTTCTGGATGCTTTTTCAGGTTATCACCAAATTAGAATGCACCCCCCCCCCGACGTCAAAGATGTCTCATTCATCACAGGGGAAGGTTGCTATTGCTATAAAATGATGCCCTTCGGGCTAAAGAATGCGGGGGCTACCTACCAGAAAATGATGGACATGGTCTTCCGGGAGCAGAAGGGAAGAAATTTGGAGGTGTACGTGGACGACCTCATGATCAAAAGTCTGGACTTCGATTCCCACCTCCGGGGCTTGGAGGAGACTTTCGCTACTCTCCGCAAATATAAGATGAGGTTGAACCCCTTGAAATGCACCTTTGGGGCAAGCAGGGGGAAGTTCCTGGGGCATCTCCTCACCCCAGTCGGTATGGAGCCTAATCCGGATAAGGTAAGGGCAATCGTGGAACTAAGGTCACCGCGAAATGCTAAGGAGCCTAATCCGGATAAGGTAAGGGCAATCGTGGAACTAAGGTCACCACGAAATGCTAAGGAGGTACAACGGTTGACAGGGAAGTTGGCAGGGTTGAGCAGGTTCCTCTCCCAGGCTGGGGAGAGGTGCTCCTCGTTTTTTAAAACCTTGAGAGGGGATCGGAAGTTTGAATGGACCTCGGAGTGCGAGGAGGCGTTCTAGGCCTTAAAGAAACAGCTAACTCAGGCTCCCCTGCTCCAAGGGCCCAAAGGGGGGAGGACTTATTCTTGTACTTGGGGGTCGGGGCGGAGGCCTTGAGCTCGGTTTTAGTTCGGGAAGAGGGGAAGAAGCAACTCCCCATTTTTTATGTGAGTCGGGTATTGAGGAAGGCCGAGCTTCAGTATCCCATCTTGGAAAAGTTGGCCTTCGCCCTGATCATCTCGGCCCGGAGGCTCCGACCCTATTTTCAGGCACACTCGATCCGAGTGGTGACTGACCACCCCCTCCGCAGCATCTTCGAGGGGGTGGAGCATTCAGGCAGGTTGGCCAAATGGTCTGTAAGACCCCCTCCCGGATTACAAGACACGGCACGAGAGTGGTCTAATGCCCAGAACAGCCGCCTTGCGGTAACACTAGCACTTAGGCTAGCCTGTACCACAAGACGCCTATTCTGCCGGCTACCAACAATATCAACAGATAAATGCCAACCCAACCATAATAATATGAAAGTCAAATCCACACCAAGCATATGTCCATAATATCATAAATAAAGAAGCTACAACAAGCTTCTAACATCAGAGTACGTAAACAGAATTGCCCCGAAGGGCTACAACAAAATCTCTATCTCACTCACATCTGTAACCGACGGTAGCGACGGTACCGTCCCTTCAGGCCCTGTCACCCTGGCCTGGCTGTCTGTCTGCATGGCCTGCTGCTCCACCTGCGGGGTTTCCTCCTAAAAAGGAAGACGTAGCAACCGTTAGTCAAAAAGACTAAGTGGTTTCACATCCGCTCCCCCGGCGACTCCTCGGCACCGGGCGGAGAAAGGAACAGGTACAATATATAAATAACAGTAGTACAACAGGTGAAATGAGTATACATGATATAAGCAGCAACATAAGCAGTGTATAATAAACAAGCTCTTATTTCAAATCTACAAACTACAGCAGCAAGAGAGTATATAACTAGAACAGTAAGTAACTCAACTTATATGGATGCCCATACAAGCATATAAGTTGAGGGTCGTTCAGCAGAAAGTAACTCATCGTATAGGAGTGCCCATACAAACTTATACGATGAGGGTCTTGTGTATGTAATGAAGTGCAATGCTATGTATGCAATGCAATGAGACACCCATGCTCAAGCACATGCAATCGCTATGTCGACACAGACTTATAGTTCCCACTATTCGAGCAGGTAGCTAACCTCTCAGGCATCAACCGTCGTGGCCAAACGGTGACAGTAGAGCGGGCATCTCCACTACTAGGCTGATCTCCACACTACCTGGCCTAGGCCTCCGTACGCCTCAACGCTAAGAACACAACAGCGGAGCTCACCTGCGTACTACGGCTCAGCGGGTTCTCTCGGGTAAATATGCACCAAGATCCTAGCCCCTGACTGGCCTATGGTATGACATGGAAGGAGCCTCGGAAATAAGCACGAGGACCAAGCCCAACCGTTCACTTGGCACGGAAGGAGCCTCGGGACGTGTACACCGAGGACCAAGCCCAACCGCCCAAGGTCTAACTGTCAACTCCCATCGGTGTGACGATTGGCGAGCCCGTAGACCTGCCACACTATCCTTAACCCGGGATCACGACACCGCGTGTCGACTCACACCACCAGCAATTCCACAATTCATGGCATGGAAGGAGCCTCGGAGTAAGCACGAGGACCAAGCCCAACCATCCAACAAATACGGATGGAGCCTCGGGACGTGAACACCGAGGACCAAGCCCAACCGTCCGATTTTATCCAACTTAACCTCATTCCCATCAGTGACGGTCAACACCGCACTTGTTAACATCCACAATGCTACCCGTGGGGAGACGACACTCTAAGCATTGGACTATCCATTCCCTTCCATCAATCCATTACACATCCTGGCCATAGTTTTAACCAATTACAAATCCTTCCAAATGAATTCAACATATTATAGATGATGTGCATAATGGTGATCTAACAAATATAACAAAGCCTTTCATTCCCTTAGACTCGATTCACATCTCGGCATAGGGATTCAAATCCTCAAACATCAATCTTCACATTACCTCGGTGATTAACACAAAGGAATTCACCCAACCTCGAGAGGAATTGCAACATCTATTCCGTCGAATCCAAGTTCATATTATAATCACCTAGAATTGTATGTAATCTGGTCAGCAACCTTGACGGAGGATTCCCGTGGCTACAGGTATCGCCCGAAAACGTTCCACCACTCGTTGGAAAGGTAATTTCAAGGGCTACAACTTTCGTGTTTAGTCGAAAGCCCAGATCTGGTCACATCATACCGGAAATGCAACTCGAAGTCTGCTGCGTACAGGATACAGAATTCCTGGGCATTAACTTCCAACCGCAGCAGATTAAAACAGACTTTCCCTTGGCTACAGGTATTGCATGGAAACGTGCAACCACTCGTTGGAAAGGTAATTTCAAAGGCTACAACTTTCATGTTTAGTCGAAAGCCCAAATCCGCCCCCTTCTTGCTTAAAAATAGCCAAGAAGGTCGCTGCGTGCAGAATACAGATTCTGCACGCATCTTGAAGCGAAGTGAACGGCATCCGGTCATCTTCCTCCTCAAGCGATTTTCCCCAAATCGCAACCAGAAGTTCCTCCACCCTTATTCTCCCTCTGAGGCCATTTCCTCTTCACGAGACCACCCCCATCATCACTTTGAAGCGAGGAGAGGTTGAAGATGACTAAGCTTTAGAACACGAGTTCTAGCATGGCCTTCCTAGAAAGCTTCATCTCACACATCAAGACTCTTTTGAGTCAATGTCTCGCCTAAGAATAACTACAGATCTAGCACCAAGGGAGAGGGGAGGAAACTCACGTTATTTCCGACGTTTCCTCCGTTGCCGGCCATGGATCGCGTTATTCTTCGTGGCGGCATCCTTGGCTTCGTTATCAGTATTCTTCCACGGAAACGGCGGAGCTTTTCCTCCAGAACCCGGCTCCGGCGACTCCCGATATCTCCTCTTCTGCTCCGTCGGTTTCGCACAGTGACGGCTCGGCAAAGGTAAAGTGACGGCTAGGGTTTGGTTTACTTCCTTTTTATATCACATATTAGGTTTAATCCCTTCCGCCACGTGTCAATCTCTAATTGGACCGCCCAAATTAGGTCTTAATTGAAAGGACCGGTCCAAAGAATCATCCGGCATAAACCCCGAAGTCCGGTTCAGTCTGCTCAGAACAGCGGGTCCGCCTGGGTGAAAACGTACAAGTCAAATTCGGTGGGAATCAGACGTCATTCTCGACGATCGGCGAGAATCATCAGGTCACTCTCGACGATCGGCGAGAATCGTCAGGTCATTCTTGACGAATTTCCCTTGGCAAACTTTTCAGAAATCCGGGCGTTGAGTATATTGAGTATTCTCGGCGATACTCGACGATCGGCGAGAATAAGCGGGTCATTCTCGACGAATTTCCCTTAGCAAACTTTTCAGAAATCCGGCCGTGGAGTATCAGTCGACGATACTCGACGATCGGTGGGAATCGTCAGACATTCTCGACGATCGGTGAGAATTGTCAGGTCATTCTCGACGATTTTTCCTTAGTCTTGCATCTCTGAGTCACTCTCAACGATCAGCTCCAAATCATCGACCTACGGTCGACGATCGTCGACCTTTGGTCGACTATCATTGACCCTCGGTCGACCATCTTGGTTTACTCCGCCCGACTATCTTTATTAATCCCGCAGTCGACTATCTTTGTCAACCCGGTCGACTATCGTCGAACTTCGGTCGACTATCGTCGACCCTCGTTCGACCATCTTCGTCAACCCGTGGTCGACGATCGTCGAACTTCGATCGACTATCGTCGACCCTCGTTCGACCATTCCCTACGATTTTCTTTAGCCAATTTCCTTCCAGTCCATTAGACATCACTCAACTCTACACCCATCCAATACACCCGACATCTCGCGTCAGTGCACCCCGAGCCCGAGTCGAGTCTCTTGACCCAAAACTCGTGCGAGGGGCCTAGCGCGAATTGGGACGTTACATGGTCGGTGGAACTGAGCGAGTTCGACATCTCCTTTGTTCCCCGCCTCTCGATCAAGGCCCAAGCTATGGCTGATTTCTTAGCAGATTATGTGGTTGAGGTGGCGAAGGAGCAACTCACTCGTCCGGTCCCTTGGAAAGTCATGGTGGACGGTGCCTCGGGGAGACATTCTTTGGGGGTAGGAGTCATCTTGGAAAGTCCCCAGGGGATAAGAATCGAACAAACCGTGATAGTGCATTTCCCTATCACCAATAACCAGGCCGAATACGAAGCTGTAATCGCAGGTCTGCGCCTGGCAAGGGAGTTAGGGGTGCATGACGTGGAGGTCCTCACTGACTCCATGGTGGTGGATTCCCAAATCAATGGGGAGTTTGAGGTAAGGGAGCCCACCCTGCAGCTCTATCTGACAAAAGCGAAGAGAATTATAGGAACCTTCCAGACCTTCTCCATCAAGCACGTGCCTCGAGGGGAAAATGAGCAGGCAGACCAGCTGGCAAAGCACTGCCCCAGGGTGGGGGGGTACCATCACAGATCTCTTCCGACCTTCCATCGAGGAGGGGGAGATAATGGAGGTGGAGCAGCATCCCTCATAGATGGACCCCTTCGTCACCTTTCTGTCCACAGGAGAGTACCCGGAGGGGATGGATCGTAGAGGGCTCAAGCACAAGGCAGCATACTACCTCATGCGCGAGGGGGGGTTGTACCGTAAGACCCTCTCGGTGATGCTGGCTCATTGCGTGGCCGAAAAGGAGATGCATAAAATTTTGGAGGAGGTCCATTCTGGCGAGTGTGGAAGTCACTCGGGGAGCCGGACTTTGGAAGGGAGGATCATCAGGCAAGGGTACTTTTGGCCTACCCTCGGTCAGGACGCAGCCGAATTCGTAAAAAAATGCCATAAGTGCCAGCTCTATGCCCCGCTCCAGTTACAGCCGGCTCGGAGACTAAGAAGCATCATGGCACCATGGCCCTTTGCCATATGGGGTTTGGACCTCGTAGGGCCTTTTCCTCAGGCCAGCGGGCAGAGAAGGTTTTTGCTGGTCATGATCGATTATTTTTCTAAGTGGCTGGAAGTGAAGGCTCTAGCCAAGGTAACCTCCAAGGTGATCAGGAATTTTATCTGGGGGGAGATCATCTGTAGGCACGGGCTACCACAGGCAATCGTCATGGACAACGGGCCTCAGTTCGCCAGCACGGAGTTCATTCGCTACTGCGAACAACTGGGAATTGACCTTCGGTTCGCCTCTGTCCACCACCCCAGGAGCAACGGGCAGGTGGAGGCGGCCAACAAAATAATCGTGAACCTTTTGAAAAAGAAAGTAGAAAATCTGAGGGGGAGCTGGGTGGAGCAACTCTCTTCGGTCCTTTGGGCCCTTAGGATCACTCCCAATACGGCTACGGGAGAGACGCCCTTTAAACTGTCTCATGGCTGCGAAGCCATTCTACCCTTTGAGTTCGAGGTCCGGACACCTCGGGTCGCCGAGGCGGAGGCTGGAAGGGAAGAGTGGAGATCAGAAAATGAGGAGGAGCTTCGACTCTCCCTTGATATGGTCGAGGAGTTACGTGACTTGTCCACCGTTAGGCAGGAGGAGGTCAAGCGGAGGATGGCCAAGTACTTCAACAAGCACATCCGAGTCAAGCAGTTCGCGGAAGGAGACCTTATCTGAAAAAAGTGGATGGGCAGGGAGATCGGCCGCTGTGGGAAAACTCCATCCCAATTGGGAGGGCCCCTACATTGTACAAGAGACCTTAAAATTAGGGGGGTATCGCCTCCAGGATGTAAAAGGGGATACCCTCAGCCACACTTGGAATGGCGATGATCTGAAACGTTTTTACCCTTGAAAATATTGTAGGTGCTCTTATTCCATGAATAAAAATGAATCTCATCATCATATCTTGTGCTTTTGCAAAACTATAATGGCAGGACGGCTCGCGATTCAAAGCCCAAGAAGCAAATGTTTCTAAGTCTTCTCGCTCTGGGGTTAGGTCTCGTCACTCCCCTGCCAGGCTTCCACCTAGTTGGCACGGCTGAGTCTCGATGGACATCGCTATAACCTTGGGGCTGAGCCCGGAGGATGTTCAACACCCGCCCTCAGGCTCTCACCTAGCTGACTGGCTCGGTGGTAGCACCCGGGATAGACAATGTTTCTAAGTCTTCTCACTCTGGGGTTAGGTCTCGTCACTCCCCTGCCAGGCTTCCACCTAGTTGGCACGGCTGAGTCTCAATGGACATCGCTATGACCCTGGGGCTGAGCCCGAAGGATGTTCAACACTCACCCTCAGGCTCTCACCTAGCTGACTGGCCCGGTGGTAGCACCCGAGATAGGCAAATGTTTCTAAGTCTTCTCGCTCTGGGGTTAGGTCTCGTCACTCCCCTGCCAGGCTTCCACCTAGTTGGCACGGCTGAGTCTCGATGGACATCGCTATGACCCTGGGGCTGAGCCCGGAGGATGTTCAACACCCGCCCTCAGGCTCTCACCTAGCTGACTGGCCCGGTGGTAGCACCCGGGATAGGAAAATGTTTCTAAGTCTTCTTGCTCTGGGGTTAGGTCTCGTCACTCCCCTGTCAGGCTTCCACCTAATTGGCACGGCTGAGTCTCGATGGACATCGCTATGACCCTGGGGTTGAGCCCGGAGGATGTTCAACACCCGCCCTCAGGCTCTCACCTAGCTGACTGGCCCGGTGGTAGCACCCGGGATAGGCAAATGTTTCTAAGTCTTCTCGCTCTGGGGTTAGGTCTCGTCACTCCCCTGCTAGGCTTCCACTTAGTTGGCACAGCTGAGTGGGTCTGAGAAAAGCCCCCAGGGGGGAGCTCTCCAGCCAAGACGGCGAGTTCGGGATATTCTGCCCCCTCCAGCTCGCTACCAAGGGAGTCCTGGTCCCATCTCGGACTTAGGGGGGAGGGGGAGAGGGGGGGGGGGGGCAGTTCCCTCAAGAGAGTCCGACCTCGCCGCAAGCACCGGTAACATCAGCGAGTCCAGCTTTGGTCGGTGCCTATGGTCTCGCCGCAAGCGCTCGTCCTAGCTCAAAGACATCCTACAGACAAGGTCGGACTCGGCAGGATCGCCTTAAGGGGTACCGCACACACAGTTACAATGTCGCAAGCAAGCTTAAAAAGAAGATAGAAAAATTGTGCGAAAATTGTTTGTTTTACTATTATGATTACAAGATAAGGCTTGCCTCGGCAAGATACAAAAAGAAGAAGAAAACAAAGATGGAGGAGTCCAGTCAGCTCTCGTCTTCCTCCCCTGCGCAGCGATCCTCCTCGCCGCCGAGTCGAGTGTCCTTCTATCCCACCCCTGCGAAGAGCGAGTCGAAGCTGTCTTCTTTCTCGCTGAGCGGGCTGGGTGGGAACAAGGTCGGCAGGAGATCCCGGACGGTGACTCCTTCGCAGCCTTCCGCCAAAATCCCCATCCCACGCATGGCCTTCAGGAGGCACTCGGCAGACTCAATGGAGTTGACTCGCAGCCACTCTGCGACATCAGCCTCGCCGAAGACCCGAGGCCTCTTGTAGGGGAAGGGTGGCTCGCTGGCGCCTGGGGGAATGAGAGCTTCAGCCTAGAGGAGGACCTCGCCGTGGAGCTCCTTGTTCTTCTCCTTCAACACCCCCCCCCCCCCGCCTCCATCCTCAGCTGGGCAGCAACAGCCTCTTGCTCGTGAGAGTGCGTCCTCTGCTCGGCAAGCTGAGTCTCCCGCTCGGCAAGCTGAGCTTGCAGCTGAGCCACCTCGCCTCGCAGCGCGTCGGTGGCTTTGGCATCCTGCTGTACTAGAGTTCAGAACAAGCACAAGAATAATCCTAAGTAAGATGAGCAGAGATATCCGGCGATTACCAATCCCCCGGCAGATTTTGCGAGTAGAGCATCGACAAGGCCGAACCGCCTTTCCACGTCGGTCGTGCTCTCCTTCGCCAGGTCACGCTCCTGCTCGGCAGTCAGCAAGGCGTTGCTGAGCTGGAAGCCGCGACGGACTATCGTGTGGTGAAGCTCGAAGGCCCGCAGGTGGGCCTGCAACCCCTCATGGCCGAGCTGGCGGGGGGTTAGCTGCTTATACGACTCGGCACTATCGCGGCCGTAGAGGCCGAAGCCGAGGGCGAAGGCATGGCCAGTGGGAGGCCGGCGAGCTCCCCAGGAGGGGGCGCGAGTGGAAATAGAGACTCGATGGGCCCCCTCATCCCATTTCAGGATAGGCTCACCGGCCGCTTCCTTGCTCCTTCCTCCCTTGCCGAAGTGGGGGTGATCCTTCGGCAGACCGGGCTCGCGAAGGACGACCCCCTCAGCAGAATCTGAGGGGGAAGGACCATCCTTCTTCTTCTTCTCCCTTCGGGGGGAGGACGCTTCCTTCAGCGGGCTCATCGGTGGGTCGTCGGAGGAGACCTCCGGTGAGCTCATGAACTTGACGGGCGATGAAGGGGGGTCCGCGCGAGACCACCTTGGCCTTTTTCTTCTTCGGGGCTGAGGGATCTGGGCGCGAGCTTGGCCCCCCGAGCTCCAAGCGCTTCTTGCTAAGGGATTGGCCCCGCGCTTGTTCGTCTCGGTAGGCCTCCGCCGCTGCCCGGGTCAGCTCCAGGGGATCAGAGAATATCCCCGGGTCGGCGAACGGCGGGTGCTCCGGCAGAAGTCGCTCCCCTTCGGGAAAGACTTGATCAGAAAAGCTGAGGTTCACTTTGACAGAGCTCGCGAGAAGACAGGGCGAGGTGTACCTTCACCAGGGAGAACGGGTTGAAGCGAGTCGAGGCCGCGTCGGAGGTAGGCGACCTCGAAGTCCTTGTGAAGGAAGAATTTGTGGAGGTCGGCATCGCCGCCGGACAGGGAAGGAGGACGGTAGATGTCCTCGCCTCTCTGCAGGGGCCGGAAGTGGATGTTGTCGAGCTCGCCCTTGATAAAGACGAGCCGGGTCATCCAGTTATGGTTCTTGTTTGCGAGCTCGCGAACATTGACAAGGGATCCGCCGAAGTAGGCGACCCCATCGGGGGTGGCCTTGTAGGAGAACAATTTACGGAAGACCATGAGATTGAACTCAATCCGCTCTCGGCGGAGAAAGCAGGCGAACGCCACCATTATGGCGATGGCGTTAGAGTTCAGCTGCGCGGGCACCGCGCCATAGTACTTCAAAATTTGACGGATCTCTGGACAGAGGGGGAGGCGCAGCCCCACCTCAAAGTGCGAGATAGGGAAGACGAGCTCACCCTCAGGGAAAGAGTTGATAGCTTTGTGCTCGGCGGGCTTGCGAGCCTGGAAGCCGGGAGGGACGAACTCAGCCTTGAACTCGGCGAGCTCCTCCTCTGTGATGTGCCCCTCGAAGAAGCAGTGGTCGATGAAGTGATGGGCACACTTGGACCGGCCATCCGCGTCGGGGTTAGTTTTCACCATTAATTCTCGCAAACGAAGGAAAGGCGCGAGCTCGGGGTGACGGAGGGGAGGTAAGGGTTCGGAAGCAATAAAGGCGTACCCAGGGGGTAGGTTAGAGGGCCTATTTATAGAAAAGAAAGTAAGGCAGGGAACGGCGAGGGTGAGCCGATCAATCCGCCCATCCCTTCCACGCCGCCTCGCCGTCCTCTGCTCACCAAGTCCCGCGAGCTAGCCCGGTCCCAGAAGGAGAAATCCGAAAGGACGCTTACCAGGATATCGAAAACGCATCTTCATATATATACGAGGTCACATAAAATTTGTTTAAATTATTACAAACAGTTGAATTATTCAAAGCAGGGAAAAGTAAAGGCGCGAGGACCATGCGAGGGCGAGCACGAACACCGGTCGGCCGACAGAGGAGCCGTCTTATCCTCCCCGGTCTCGCCGGTCTGCCGTCGCAGATCGCCGTGCGTAGAGCTCGCGAAGCCGCCCCATATTCCTATTCACCACCCGCAGGTTCTCGTCAATCTCATCCATCAGCACCAAGGAAGACGCCTCCTCGAACGCCAAGCTGACCCCCGCACCGTCCGCAAGACGCGAGCACTCCCACTGCAGCCTGTTGTTGTCCTTCCGCAGGTCGTGGAGCTCGCGCACCAGCTTCTTGAGAACCTTCCGCTCCCATTTTGCACGTTCAGGACTACCCAGCTCGGAGTCCAGGAAGGCATCTAGGGCGCTTGGGGAAGGGAGAGGAGAGTAGGGGGGTCGGTCCATGGACTCGCCGTCCTCCATCCGGCCGAGGGGGTCTGAATGAAGAACTGAAAGACGATTAGAAGAGCAGGCACCCCCAGAACATAAGAGTGTAGAGTTGAAGACTTACCGCGCGAGCCTGGCTCCTCCGGGTTGGCGCGAGGACAGAAGTGGCGCAGGTCCTTGCCACGTCCATGCAGAAGTTCTTGATGGGCGAGTTGGTAGCCGGGGACGGGGATATGCCCGGCGCCTCCCCCGCGAGTACGGAACCAGGGGACGGTTGCCGAGAAGGGGGACGACTCGGCGACGCCAACTTCTGCGAGTCCGGCTCCTCGGAATCCCGTTTTGGCGAGCTGTCGGGAATGCTTTTGTCCCGCGGGGTGGACGCCTCGCCACTATTCTCCCGGCTGGAAGAAAGCCCCACGAGGTCTTTTGCAGGAGAACCAAGAGCCAGTTGGTTGGAAGAGCCAGCCCCGCTCCCCAAGGCCGCTGTAAAATCGGCTAGAATGGGTTCGGCCCCCGGAGGAAAGAGTTTCGCCCACTTAGCCGAGCCGAAATCAGCGAAGCGGCGAGCAGGGACCTCTAGGCTGGTCAGGCCCGCAGCCTGAGCGGCGATCTCATCGCGGGTGCGTGCGAGCCGCTCTAGGACTTCCTTGGGAAGCGGCATCTTAGCAGGATTCCAGGAAGGGCAAGGGTCAGTCAGATGCGTAGGGGTACATATATATAGCTGCTTGTGGGGCCTACCAAAAGATTCTCTCTTTAGTGCATGCCCCCCACTCGCCGAATCCTGCGGGGTTGGATGTATCTTTCTGAGCTTGTCCCAACCTCGCAAAGAGCGGGGATTGTGTACAATCCCGTATCCGCCGAGTGGGTCCGTGGAAGCCAGACCGGCCAGTCCAGACCACCTCACGGCCGGGCAGGGTTCACCACCAAGCTCGAGCTCGGCAAATCGTCATACCGAGATCGGGGATCGTCGGGCCGAGCTCAGGGTTTTTCCAGCCGAGCCTGCACTCGCCAAACCAGAGCTGCTCGCCAGCCGAGCCCGCACTCGCCAAACCGGAACTGCTCGCCAGCCGAGCCCGCACTCGCCAAACCAGAGGGAATCGCCAGGCGAGCTCGCACTCGCTATTGGCCGGGCAGAATCGGCGAGTGCCAGCCCTATTGGGCTCTCGCCGCCCTGGCCGAGCAGGGGATCCAGTGGCCATCCCGCCCCAGGTGGTCTGCCCCTGGCCTCTCATAACAGCGGAGTTTTGCTGTTGGCAGGCCAACCCCAGGGGGGGCTTTCAGTAATTTCAGACCAGCAGAGGTAGGCTATTTACAGGCCGTTTTCAGTTCTTTATAAATAGGACCCAAGGGGTACCTCAGAAAAGGACGGAAGCTCAGGTCTCCAATCGCTTTCTGAGGTACCTTAGCCCGACAATTGGCTAAGGAGGGGAAGCGCTCTAAGATCTTCCGGGTGTGTGGTGGGACCTCCGCGCCGGGCCCTTGGTCTAGTCCTTTGTTCTTCACTTTCTTGTCATTTTCTTGCAGGAGCAGAGTAGGTGCGCGACCACCCCTTCCCCAAGGGTCGAACTCCACAGAGACCGATTTTTCGGTTTCAACACTAGTGTCTCTCCTGGTCTCTTCAGTAGACTGAGAAAGTTGAGGATCATGAGGCTCTTCCTCAGCCTGTTCTGATGAGCTATTATTTGTGCTTCCCTCTAGAACTGTGACTGCCTTTTTCTTCTTCTTTGAGGCTGACTGTTGTTGTGGTTGCAAAACACTTTCCCACCTCTCAAGCATCTTTGAATCCATCCTCCTCATGTGGTGGATTCTTATTCCTAGACTTAGGTTAAGGATCCCTGGAACACACTTAAGCAGAAACAGAGAAAGAATTCTACCCAGGTTTGGCTTTGGGAGACATTCTACAATCCTATCAAAAACTACTCTTCCCCAATCAGTCTTCTTGGAAAGCATAAACCTGGCCATCAACTCAAACATTTTCTTAGAAATTTTGTCATGGGATCCAGTCTTGCGCAATAGTCCCTTCCCAATGACATCAGCAAGAATTTCCCTTTGAGATTTAGTTCTCTTCTCAGGATAGAGCCAGTGGTGTATCTTGACAGTCCACACCACTTAAGAGCATTTTTGACATCACCTTGATCGAGTTCATCTTCTTCATCGGAAACTTTGAACTTAGGCAATAGCAGAGCCTTGCTCAGTCTTTTAGAGGTTATCTTAACCTTGTTATCACTGATGACATACCTAATTTGGAGGAATGAGGAGTCGACTTTAGCAGTGGTGTACAACTCCAGTACTTCTCTTTTCCATAGCAGATAGGGCTCAGATAGAACATACTTTAGTTCAACGACTTGAAGTAAGTGAAGAACAAGCTAAACTTCCTCTAGCGCATCTTTGAATCTATTTCGACCAATTCCAAACCCTCAAACAAGAAATCCAATTTCTTTGGTGCCATCTCTTATATAAATTGCAGTAAATTTTCTAAGCTCTCCGTCGATTCATCGTACGGGCAGAGAAGGGCAAGGAACAATATATTTTGTTTTATGCACACAACCTTCTATTTATAGTATTTTCTATTTTAGAAGATGGAGAGGCATGTACCTGTTTATGATCATGAAGTAATCAACGGTTGGGATTGATCCCAACACTTAGCCGCAAAATAGACTTACTGGGAGCATGCATTGAGCGAACTCGATGCACTCAATGCTCTTGACTCCTGTTGTCCTTTCAACACACTCGATGCCTGAGCACTTAAACTCAGTGCACTCAATGTTTGATCTTGTCTTAGCGCACTCGACGCCTGGACACTTAGTCCTTTTCTCTTTTACTTATCATGCATGGATTAAAACTGCCTGCAACAAACAAAAACTATATGGAGAGCTATTGAAGCTGGAATAAATTCAACATACCCAATTTAAATTTGAAGGTGCTGAATTTGGCTTCATCTAGTGGCTTAGTGTGCTTCTTGCTTCTCCATGACACAAGTCTTTCCCCTAAGAATTGGTAGGAGCCTGAAGTGTTTTCCTGTCTTCTTTACGGACTGCAAAATCTGCATCTGAATACCCAGTTAGTTTAAAATCACTTTTCCTATGGTGCCATAGGCCAATATCGGGTGTGTCCTTAAGATATCTCAGAATTCTTTTAGCTAAAGAATAGTGAGACTCCCTAGGGCTAGCCTGGTATCTAGCACAAATACATGTAACATACATGATGTCTGGCCTACTAGCAATAAGATAGAGGAGGGAGCCAATTATGCCTCTATACATGATTTCATCAACAGATTTTCATATTTCATCCTTGTCTATTGACATATTTGACCCCATGGGAGTTTTTATTATAGAGGCACTCTCCATACCAAATTTTCTAATTAACTCCCTAGTGAACTTAGACTAAGAGATGGATAATCCATCCTCAAACTATCTTACTTGGTGGCCCAAGAAGTACTTGAGCTCACTCATACTGCTCATCTCAAACTTCTTTTGCATAAGTTTGGCAAACTTCTTGTAAATGTTATCATTAGTAGACCCAAAAATTATGTCATCTACATAAATTTGGACTAGTATGATATTGCCCTTGGATTCCCTTAGGAATAGAGTCTTGTCTATCTTTCTCCTTGAGAATTTGTTCTCAATGAGAAAGCTAGATAGGGTTTCATACCATGCCCTAGGGTCTTTCTTCAACCCATACAAATCTTTCCTAAGTCTATAAACATAATCAGGAGGTTAGGATTAACAAAATCTGATGGCTGCTTAACATAGACTTCTTCCCTTAAGTCACCGTTGTGGAAGGCTGACTTCACATCCATCTAGTAGACTTTGAATCCCTTGTGGGCAACATGTATAAGGAACAGTCTGATGGCTTCTATCCTAGCTACTGGGGCAAAATTTTGATCAAAATCAATACCTTCTTCTTGTCTATATCCCTTAGCCATCAGTCTAGTCTTATTCTTAATTATAACACCACTTTCATCAAGCTTGTTCCGGTAGATCCACTTGGTTCCAATAATGTTATGTCATTGTGGTCTGGGAACCAGCTTCTAGATCTTGCACCTCTTGAACTGACTCAGTTCTTCTTGCATTACCACAATCCAAAACTAGTCTATATTGGCATCTTCAAATCTCTTGGGCTCAACCTGAGACAAAAAGCTGGAGTACATAACTATGTTCATACTTTTGCTCCCTGTTGTAACCCCTTAGCCGACATCTCCAATTATCTGATGTTTGAGATGATCTCTTAAATGCCTAACTGTTGGGGGCATTCTTCCTTCAGCATCTTGATCCTCTTGAACTGATTTAGTTCTTCTTGCATTGCCACAATCCAAAACTAGTCTATATTGGCATCTTCAAATCTCTTGGGCTCAACCTGAGATAAAAAGCTGAAGTACATAACTATGTTCATACTTTTGCTCCCTGTTGTAACCCCTTAGCCGACATCTCCAATTATCTGATGCCTGGGATGATCTCTTAAATGCCTAACTGTTGGGGGCGTTCTTCCTTCAATATCTTAATCTTCAGTGACTGGATTTTGATGTACTTCATCCACATTATGTGTGTTAAGTTCTTCTTCTGGAATGCACACTCATTCATCATCATCTTGGGTAGTAGGAGAACATGCCTTGATGGATAGTTTGTTCATCACCAACTCTATACCTGCAGATCTAGATGAGGAGCTTGGTAGCTCATTATTAATTATAAAAGACTCATCAAATACTATATTTATAGACTCTTCCACAACTTGATTTTTCAAGTTATAGACACTATATGCTTTACTATGATTGATGAATCTAACAAATATCTCATCATAGGATTTGACAACAAACTTATTCAGGTAAGATTTCCCATTGTTGAGCACATAACATTTGTTTACAAAGATCTGAAATATGCAATGTTTGATTTTCTGCCTTTCTTTTTCTTATAGGGAGTCTTTGTGTGATCCTTAGTGATAGAAGCTCTATTTAGGACATGACATACAATATTTATTACCTCAACCCAGAAGTATTCTAGGAGAGATGTGCCACTTAGCAATGTCATGCCAACTTCTTTGAGAGTTCTATTTTTCCTCTCAGCAATCCCATTTTGCTGGGGTGTTTTTGGAGAGGAAAATTCTTGATAAATTCTTTGTTCTTCACAGAACATTATCATGCCTTTAGATTGGAATTCAGTGCTATGGTCACTTCTGATTTTGACCACAGTACTGTTTAATTCATTCTGAATTTGCTTGACAAAGGTCCTGAAGATATCAAGGGTTTCAGACTTTTTCTTAAGAAAGAAAATCCATGCAAACCTAGAAAAGTCATCAACAACCATAAAGGTTTAGACTTTCCTACCTAGACTATGAACTAACATAGGACCAAATAAGTCCATATGCAGAAGGTATAAACACTTCACAGTGTCTTTGGCCCCAATGCTCTTAAAAGAAGCTTTGGTCTGCTTGCCCTTTTGACATGCAGAGCAAATGCCCTCCTTAACGCACTTCATTTTGGGACCATTCCTGACCAACTCTTCACTGAAGAGCTTACTGATGGTCTAATAGTTCAAGTGGGAAAGTCTCTTATTCCATTGAACACAGTATGAGACTTTCTCATTTATAACCAGATATATATAAGAGTCTTTACTTAAGCATAGAAAGTTTAAACAATAAACATTTCCACTCCTAGTGCCTGTCAAGATGACCACTTGGTCACTTGACCTCTTAATTTGACACTCATCCTTATGGAATACAATGACATAGCCAAGATCACAGAGTTGGCTTATGCTTATCAAGTTGTGTTACAACCCTTCCACATAAGCCACTTTTGAGATGGAGACTATGTCATTGTTAATCATACCATATCCCTTTGTGACTCCTCTGTCTGAACCACCAAAGATTACTTTAGATCCATTCTTCACAGGAGTGAAGTCCTTCTAGTTGCTTCTTATTTCAGTCATGTGCTTGGAACAACCACTGTCCAAGTACCATATAGGAGTATGGGCACTTGGACTATTTTGCAAAACATAATTTATGTTCTCTTAGGACCCCAATTTGTATTGAGTCCTTGGTTCTGGTTAACATGAAAATGAAAATGTTTTCCTGCAGATTTTTTGACAGGAAGACTAGCACTTGCTCTAGGCACAGATGGATTATGCCAACAATCTATGGCAAAGTGACCCACTTTACCACAAAACCAACACTCATGGATATTGTATCTCCTCTTCTGAACTGCACTGATGGACAAGCCAATAGCAATCTATTCAGAAGGAAGAGCTGCAGTCCTTTTCAAGTTTCTCTCAGCAAGGATCTGACTGAAGGAAAGTCTGTCAGCAGATTTACTTAGCTTACTTTGAGTACCACTAACAACAGTTTTCTTTGCAGTAGACAAGCTGTTGATGACATCAAAGATAGCCAAGTCAGGCTTTCTGATTGAATTTTCTATTGTCTGAGAGTTTGCTGGAAGAGTCTGATCAGAGGCCAATGCTTTATTTCTGAGTGAGGGTGCTGAAGTACCAAAGACAAATGGTCTATGATGGGCCATCTGAATTTTCTCATGTGGGGCTTTAAAAGCACTTATCCCCTTACAATACCTTCCTTCATAGCTGTGAATATTTTTGTTCACACTTATGGATCTTCTATTCAACTAGTGACCATAAATACTTTCTTGGTCATACCTGTTTGATGGTAACTGAACTTTCTTAAAAGAGATGGGAGGCTGAGTTGGAGCTTTTCCTTTCCCTTTGGAATGAGCAACTCTAGGGTTCCCCTTGAATCCCAAACCCCTCTTACCCTTTTGAGAGGAGGAGTCTATTAGGGGTAACATAGTATTGGGCTTTGAATATGTAACCACAATCCTTTTCTCTCTTTGAAGCTTTTCTTCAAGATCTAGAATGATTGTGTTCTTGTGGCTGATGGTCCCAATCTGGATGATTGTGATAGCCTTCAATTGGCTGACATCCCTCATCTTCTATTCCAGTAAAGATGATGAGTCAGACTATAGGGAAGCAGCTAGCTGTAAGGAGATGATTTCCTCAGCTTGTTTCTTTATCAACTTCTTACATCTCTTCAAAGCATCCAGAATGACAACATACTTTTCAATCAATTGATTGACATCTTCCTCAAATTTTTACCCATCTTCATCACAGGATGAGGATGCATCAGAATTGGGACTAGTCTCATAGTTTGAATTAGAAGAGGAGCTAGATAGAGACTGTACCTTATCTAGACCAGGCTGATCCTGGCTAGATTCTTCATCTGACAAGGCCATTAGACCATAATTGTTGTTGACATCTTCATCCTCCTTAGTATCACTGTCTGAATGTGATAGAGGGGCCCTGATACCTAACTTTGTTGTAGGATAGTCTTTTTCATCATCAGCAACAACAACAAACAACCCAATATAGGCTTCTTCTTCTTCAGAATCTGAAGAAGATGAGTCACTCTGATTCCAGCTCTTTCCATTCTTGGCAATGAAGTTTTTTCCTTCTTGCCCTTGTGTTGGTGGTGCTTTTTCTCTCCAGTCTCCTTTCTCTCGACTGGACAATCAGCTATGACATGTCCTGGCTTGCTGTAGTAATAGAAATAATTTTAGAAAAAAATTGTTTACTGGATTTAGAATTATACTTGTTTCCTTTGGAGAACTTCTTGTTTGGCTGGTGGTGATCCTTCTTGTGATGAGAGGAGGAGGATGGTCTGTTCCTCCACTATTTCCTCTTCATCATCTTCTGAAATTGCCTAGAGAAGGCAACAAACTCTCCATCAGACATGTTGCTGTCTGAGGTGCTTGGTCCAGTGTGGTCTGAGTCAGCAGGCCTCCTTGGAGGAGAGGCAATCGTCTCTTTGCTCTTCTTGGAGCCCTCAGTCTTAAAGGCCACTGTCTTCTCCTTGGCATGTGATCTACTGATGGTCACCTCCTCCTTTCTAGCAGATAGATGTATCTTATAGGAGAGCAGCTTTCCAAATAGTGTACGAGGGGAAGTTTCAGCTAGCTTTACTACCTCCTTGATGACACAGATCTTGGTGTCCCAGTCTCTAGTTAGTGATCTAAGAAACTTGTCATTCAGCTCATAATTGCTGAAAACCCTCTCATAGGTCCTCAGCTGATTCACTATTCTGAAGAATTTGCCATAGCATTCAGCTATACTGTCTTTATTGGTCTTCCTGAAGGCTTCATACTCTTGATTAAGCAAGGATTTCATGTCATCTCTGACTTCTTCAGTGCCTTACATATAGATAACTAAGGTTTCCCACATTTACTTGGAGGTCCTGCAATGGACAAGGTTCTGGAAGGTTGAGTCATCAATGACACTCATATTATGTTATGTGCCCTATTGTCCATGGTTGCTAATATGATCTCATCCTTGGTCATCTCAAAGCATTTCTTAGGTGTTTGGATAGTTGATTCTAGAAATGAGACCTTCATGGGGATAAAAGATCCCTCTTGAACTATTATAAAGATTCTAGGGTCAGATGCTTCCATAAATAGCCTGACCCTTTCTTTTCAGATCCTAAAGCTCCCCTTCCTGTAGATAGGAGGCTTCATGGAGCCCAACTCCTTATGGTTCTCTCCTGAACCCATAAGGATAAACTTATGCTACTCTTGGAGATCAACTCAGACGGTTAAGTTCTTTTTGAGTAACTCCCTCTGGTACCACTTAAAGTCTTTAGTTTCAAGAGTAGCTAAACACATAGAGGGGGATGAATAGGTTTTTAGGTCTTTTTGAGTAATTTCCCTATTCTTGATGTGTTGTGATTTACTTTTAGTTAGCTTTCAAGATTACTCACACAGTATACAAGAATTTATAGTGGTTTCCCAGATTATGGGTACATCCACTATCCTTCCTATATTTCTAACAGTTTGTTTAACAAGACAACTTCTCTAACTCGGCTCAATGAGCTTATAACTCAGATCCCTCGGGATGTCTCAGACTTCTCCAAGTCCTACAACTCAGGCACAAAGTCTTACCACTCAGAGATATAATCTCCTACAACTCAGGCCCACCAGGCCCTACCTTAGACTTTAACTCAAAGTCTTATAACTCAGACTAGGAAGATAGCCTTACAACTCTGAGAGAATGACTCTCCAACCTCAGATCTGAACCAGATCTTACCTCAGGCCAAAAGCCCTACCACTCAGATTCACAACTGAATCCTACAGCTCAGATCTACTTAAAGATACTATACTCAGCCTTTATAAGTTAGGCTTAAACTAAGATCAAAATGATCCTACAGAAGAATAGTAGTTGGTTGATGATGTTTGATACCAGAGCTAGAGTCTTTGTGTTTTTCTCCTTCTGAACAGAGATGAACTTTATCCTCCTTTCTTTATAGCTCCAGGAAAATATCTTCAGGAGTAGTTCAGCTTGGGCTATGAAGACTCTGCAGCTATGGTTTGCTTGTACTGCAACTTCTAACTCAGAGAGAATTCTCTCTGAACTTTGTTGTTGAAGATGAGTAGATCAACAACTATCTTGCTTGAACTTTTAGAACAGAAGAATGAACTCCTCCTTCAAGCTCTACAACCTAGTCAAGAGGATGAAGATGAAGTTTTGTTATTTCACAAAAGTTATTTTCTTCTCACTGATCTGTTCTTTTTTTCATCCCGCCGTCCAATAGCTCTTTGAGCATTGGGCACGCCTGGAGTTGGTAGCTGCAGGTCTACTTTTGCATTAAATGATGTACAATAAGAAAGCATCACCATTTGTCGTGTAGTGTAGACTTCCCACAACATTTGAATTTCTGTTGATATCAGCACCCGTGGACTTAGTCAAAGTCAGACAATTCAGCATAGGCGTTGAGTGAAGGCTTTTCACTCAATGCCAAAACACTTACTCAGTTTTCTGTAAACACCAGGCATCGAGTGAGTTGACATTACTCAATGAATATAAACTTTTGTGGTCTAACTAATTAGGCGTTGAGTGAACCTTCATCACTCAACGCATTTGGACTTAGCGGATTTTCTCTATATGGAGGCATTGAGTGAATTGTCTTCACTCAACGCTTTCTGCCTTAGCCTGTCATCTTGCTGATGCGTTGAGTGAACAACCTTCACTCAATGCATCTGTACTTAGTTGAATTTTCTCTTGAGTTAGCATTGAGTGAACTGCCTTCACTCAATGCTTTTTGAGTTAAACAGATTTTCTATCTACATCTTCTGTATCTTTGACATCATGAGCTTCACTCAACGCTTTGGTCATCAGGCGTCGAGTGAGCTGTCCTTACATGACGCTTCTGGACTTAGCGAGAATTCTTGGCAGATTCTTCTATGGCTTTGACTGCTTGAGCTTTACTCAAAGCTTCTGTCTCTGGGCGTTGAGTGAACTGCCTTCACTCAATGTTTCTGAACTTAACCAGATTTCTGCCTTGGCATTGCTGAGGCTTTGACTGTCTAGTCTTTACTCAATGCTTCTGGCTATCTGACATTGAGTGAACTGCCTTCACTCGACGCCTATGGACTTGACAAATTTCTTCCTTGCCAACATCCCTCCTTGTGTCCACTTGTCATTGTTACTTAGAAAACCTATTTAATTGGTGTAACAAGTAACCACCTGCATACAAAAAACTTATAGCATGCATCAAATACAAATATATGTATACCATTGTCCTGTAGGTATTCTTCAAATCTAGGACATTGTGATCAATGGACCCAACAGTAATCAAGGGTAGCTAGGCCGACATATAAGGGGAAAGCTGATCTCGACCGCCAATGCAGGGGCTCGGTCTTATAAGGACTCTTTAAATCCCGACACATCGTCCACCCTGGGCTTTTTAGGATAATCAAGTCAGAGGCTCGTTTCCCAACTCGATCATGGAGATCGCTTCCTGCCTACTATGCCTGCTTGAGACGCTTTCAAGAAGAGAAGCTAAAGCCCCATATTTCAGGATGGTAGAGAAATATCATCGATGTATAAGTGTGAAAAAGCATATCATTCCCTTCTATGGGTAGAACCCTTTCAGGTTATCATAACTCCAGGTGTTTGAGGAGATGAAATGAAAAACATAGCGACCTGGTTGCTGAAGCGATAGCCTCATGCGCATAAACTCACAGAATTGAAGTGAACGCCATAGTTACTAAAGTAGTGATCTCGCAAGTATGGAATCATGAAATTAAAGGAGAGCACCATAGCTGTTGAAGAGATCACCTCGCGAGTATGGAACATGTGGAATTAAAGGAGAGCACCCTATCCGTTAAAGAGATCACCTCATAAGTATGGAACTTGTGTTTTTGAAGGGGAGTACCATAGCTATTGAAGAGATGACCTCGCGAGTATAGAACTCGCTAAATTGAAGAGAGCACCCAGTAAGCACGAAGATCATCATGGGTAGAAGCTTGTAGAATACTAGCTTGAAGATGTCATGAGTAAGACGTCTTATGGAATGTAGGTTGTCACAGGAGATCATCGCAAGTAGAAGCTTGCAGAGCACCTCGTACATTTTCACTGGCGGTGAACTCGCCGTAATTCACCCTGAATGTTAGTCATATAAAAAGTACTCATGGGCTTTACCAAAGCACCTGTAAGTATGAACATGTATGAAAAACACCACTATTGAAAAAGGAGATGAACTAGGCGGAGGGTAAGTGTAATAAAGATACTCGTCTATGGGCGAGTAACAAAGATACTCGCCTCTTTAAAGTCACAAATCCCGCATATACTTGTCGGTATATCGCCATCTGCAACTCGCCTCCATGAACTCTTCTACATATTCTCGCCAAGGGTTGTCGCCATATGGAACTCGCCTATGGGCGAGCAACAATGGAACTCACCAACCTCTATGAACTCGCTTGCATATACTTGCCAACTGATTTCGTCATTTGGAGCCCGCCTAAGAAGGTCACAATCTGGAAATCACTTATGAGCGAGTAACTTGGAAGTTCGCCTTACGAAGCCGCCGAGCTTGAAAGTCTCCATCGTGAAGTCTACTATGGGCAAGTAATCAGGAAACTCGCCCACCTTACAGAGATCTCTCCCACCTTGCCGAGAACTCGCACACCTTACAGAGAACTTGTCCACCTTGCTGAGAACTCGCCCACCTTGTCGAATGCTCGCGAGCTGCTGTCTTTGGTCTCCAGCTTGCCATTTTATGTTATGAAGTCTTCTCACAAAAATTTCTTCCTCGGCTATGATCCACGCTCACCGCACTAAAATTGTTGAAGCCGGGAAAATCCATACTCCAAAATTCAGATCAAGGCAATCTAAGGTTACCGGTTCAGCAGTCGGTCTCGATAGCAAACGGGCTAGGACACAGAAATAGACAAGCAACAAACATGACCTCGGGTTGCGGCAGGGAGGTCCCACCACGTACCTGATGCTTAAAAGAAGCTTCCCCTTCACAACCAAAGATGGCTGAATAGGGTACGAGGTAGATTCTAGCTGGCGATTAAGTCAAGACGGCGACTAAAATAGATAGTCGCTAGCTCACAACCTGTCTCTATGAAGAAAGGATACAAAGGCTCATCTCGAAGTATAATAAATGAGGTGGTCGAGATCTTTTGCGAGATTCTGAAGTCCATCTCCTTGTACCCTCGAGGTCTTATTTATAGGCAAATCCAAGAGGAGGGGGTCTTATTTATAGCCCCACCCCTGGCGACTAGGCGACTACTTTGGGGGAGCTCGCTCAGGTTGAGTGGGTAACTATTCTAGTCGCCTACCTGACAAGTATGAGAGGGGAGCTCGTCGTACTCGCCCAGGGCTTCTACTGTCTTGTGCGTTGACTCTGATATCTGTTTTGACATATTGACTTTAACTCTTGCTGACATGGCTCTGGGAGGGTCCACCCTCAACGAATATGAGTTGTATACCCACAATGTTTCAAGATCTCTGTAACTTCCTCGCACGGTGGTAACCAAAGACCGGCCTTAAGAGATGATTCACATAAAGTCATCACACCCACTGAGGGACTTTTCACCCGCTGCACACCTTGATGAATTTTGATTTCAAGATTGGATGGAATGTTGTAGCGCCCCTTTAAGAAGCAATCTGCTCTATAGTAAGAGTAGAACAGTTACGCATCGACCTACCTTGAACAACACGCCTCATAGCCTGGAAAAACACGCGAAAAATAAGTTAAAGTCTAAACAGGGGGACACCTCGGGAGTTGCAACCCATGCATCGCGAACAAGGGGGCAAGCCGCATACAATCACGACATGACAGAGCACCCTGCATGCACTCCCATTGGGAGCAGATCGCAACCCATAAGCACGCGCGGAGCGCGTCCCGTGCCCGTGTATGGCATGTGTAACACCCCTATCCGTCACATAGCATATAATAGTAGGTCCGGCTGGGGCCCGACGTCATATACCACGGACAGACCGATGAGTTACTTATCGAGACCAATCAACCAATCACAACATCCTACACAGAGCATCTAGCGGAAGTAAATTATTTAGTTGCAAAGAATAAAGAACCCAACCAAGCATGAATGTCCACGACTCAAAACCAACAGGAATGTTCAATACACAAGAACTGGCCTTATGGTCTTATAATAGTTTGCTCAAATAAAAGTGTCTTCCAAACCTCGGCACGCAGGCCGGTCATACACGAGAATACAAGAAAAACACTCAAAATATTAGGCCTTCGAGGGCCGGCTCAGCAACTTGGGCTTTAGCCAGCTATTTACCATTCGGCTCCGCAACACCTGCAAGCAACAATCCACCGCACGGTGGCAAAACAAAGCAACGGTCAGCTATGCTGACCAAATTATAACAACCCCGCCCCCAACTCGGGGCGGCAAGGCTCTTTCCTTGCACTTTGTTAGCATAACCAAATAGTATAATGTAAACCCACTTCATCACAGGTGCAGGCACGTACGACCACACACCCCGTGCACTCAGGGCACATTCACGGTGAATCGGCCAACGTCACATCAATTTAAGCCATAGATGTTTTCGTCTCACCACCGTCCCTTGGACGGCCAACCTTACGAGCATTTTGTCTTCCTGGCATGGGTCACGTCAATTTAAGCCATAGACCGTCGAAGACCCTCATCTATGCCAACGGTTCCGCCGAACGACATAGAACAGGTATGGTTCCGCCTGACCCGTGCTCAGACCGCAACGTCAATTTAAGACATATGCGCAGGTCATGACTCCCCGAGTCCTGTTTCCATCACACAATTCACATAACCCGGTTATATTCAAGTTGGCTCCCCGGCCACCATGTTGGCAAAATCACGCATTTGCCCAGTTTTCCGGGTGCACCTTGGAGTTAGTCCCCAAGGCTCCCTGTTGCAATCTACCTCGTAGAAAACCCGAAAAACAAACATTCACACGGAGTCTTCTCTGGCCATTTATGCAATGCAACATCACCGATCCAGACCAACTTGTCTGGGTAGGCTTCACACAACATGCCTATGTCCGTTCTCTAATGCGGACTCTACACAAGGGGGACTTTACATATCTACCCCAAGGAATGCCACAAACTCACCGCTCACTTGTGAGAGAGGGCTTCCTATGCAAAGGAAAAGAGGACTTCACATGTCCTAGGATGAGAATCGTTATCCTAGCATTTTTCCTTAGCGCCATGGAAATCTATACGGATGAAAAGCGCTGCAATCTCCTTGCCTCCGCAAATCCGAAGTCGGCTCGCAATTTGGAGCTCCGAAACTACGTCGGTGACCGGATCTAGCCTTCCTTCTTCTTCCTTGCTCTCCCTTCTCTCTAGGATTTAGAAAGAGAAAACCTAAAGCAAATGATGGTTTTCCACTCCTGAATCGGCCTTAACCCTAAGGTGGGAAAAGCCTAAACCATTAGATCCTAAACCAAGGAAACGGACGGCCACAATTCAGTTTGAAAATAAACTTCCTGGGCCAAATACAGCTTGCGACACGCCCGTGTCCAAGGCCATGTCACCCATTCACCGACACTCAGGAAATTCCCGACCAGAACACAGCCTGTGACACGACATCCGACACGCCCGTGTCACATGTGACACGCCCGTGTCAGGGCCCGTGTGTCAAAACGACACAGGTCCAGAAATGTCCAGAACACGACACGGCCATGTGACAAGCCCGTGTCATATGCTGTGTTCTAGACATGCCCGTGTCCCAGGCCATGTAGCTCCCTTAGCGCAACACGCTAGATGACCCGAGCAGAACACAGCCATCGATACGCCCGTATCTCAGGCTGTATGCCCTGACTCAGCGATCATTGAGTGAAAGGCATTGAGTGCCTGACACGCTCTGGGACACACCCGTGTCCCAAGCTATGTTCACCCCTCGACGATCGTCGACTGCCATTTCGTCGACCACGCGACCTTTGCCGAATCCGAGCACGACATGCCCTGGGACACGCCCGTGTCCCAGGACGTATCACCCCTACCAAATCCCAGATTTGGCTCAAAATGCTACCCGTCACTCTTTTGAGTTTCGGGGCGTTATAACTCTCTCCCTCTTAAAAGAATTTCTTCCACGAAATTACCAAAGGAAAAGATAACAAAAAACCAAAAGCGGTACCTGAGCGAAATAACTTTGGGTACTCCTCCAGCATGGTCTGCTCCTGTTCCCAAGAGAGCTCCTCCCGACCACAATTGTCCCACTAGACCTTGACCATCCTGATCTCCTTGTTACGGAGTCGCTTAATCTCAAAGTCTTCGATACGAATGGGCTTGACCCTAGTCGTCAACCCTTCGTCCACCGGCACTTGATCAACTGCGATCACCTGCGAAGGCTCTTGCACCACCTTCCGCAACACTGAAATGTGAAATACATCGTGTAGCCCACTCAGCTCCACTGATAGCCTCAGACGATAAGCCGCTTCGCCGATCCGCTCTAGAATCTCAAACGGTCCAAGATATCTCGGGCTCAGCTTCTTTAAGCGTCGTACCCGTGAAACACCCTTGAACGGCTTTATCTTCAAGTACACCCAATCGTCGACTGTGAATTTCACGTTCCGATGCTTGGCATTGTAGTACTTAGCTTGTCTATCCTGAGTGATCAGCAAACGCTCTCGAATGATCCGCACCAAGGAAGTAGCGCTCTCCACCTCCTGCTTCTTGTATAACCTTGCCTCACCCATCTCCAGCTACGACAACGGCGTGCGACACTTCCTACTATATAGGGCCTCGAAAGGTGCTATTTGTATACTCGTCTGGTAGCTATTGTTGTAAGCAAACTCCATCAAATATAGGTGGTCTTCCCAATGCTTATCGAAATCTAGAACGCACATGCGAAGCATGTCCTCCATAGTTCTGTTGAGCCTCTCGGTCTATCCATCCGTCTGCGGATGGAAGGCTGTGCTGAACTTCAATTTAGTCCCCAACATTTGCTGCACCAACCTCCAATCATTGAACGTAAAACGCCCATATCGATCACTCACGATGCTGCAGGGCACACCGTGCAGTCTGACTATATTATCCACATACAGCTTCGCCAGTTTCTCCACTGAATCATCCTTCCTATGCGGGATGAAGTGTGACACCTTTGTTAACCGATCTACGATCACCCAGATGGCGTCGTTTCTCTTCTGCAACCTTGGCAAGCCATGCACAAAGTCCATCGAAATATCGTCGAACTTCCATTTCGGAATTGGCAAGGATTTCAAGAATCCTCCTGGCTTTTGGCACTCTGCCTTTACTAAGGCGCAAGTCTGACATTTAGCCACAAACAGTGCTACATCCTTCTTGAGGCCTGGCCACCAGAATAACTTCTTTAGATCTCGGTACATCTTCGTGCTCCTTGGGTGGATTGAGTACTTGGTATGATGAGCCTCGTACATCAATTCCGCCCGTAGATTTCCCATGTTTGGGATGCACAAACGATTTCCCTTCCTTAGTAGCCCATCCTCAACCAAAAACTGGGAATTTGACCCATCCAACGCTTCATCCATGATCTCCTTCATGCTGTCATCCAACTTCATAGCCTGCCGAATGCGATCAGCCAGGTCATATTGAACTTCCGTCCAGTTCAACAATGCCTTGGCGTTAGTCTGTTTGTCAACACAACAGATCTCTAATGCCTCCAACTCCCGAATTAACCTCTTATCATGTATCAACAACCAGTTGGCTTGGGCGGGAGCCCTGTGACTCAACGCATCCGCAACTGCATTGCCTTTCCCGGGTACATAATGAATCTTGAACGTATAGTCCCCCAGGAACTCCATCCATCTCCGCTTCCTCATGTTCAGATCCTTCTGATTCAACAGGTACTTCAGACTCTCATGATCGGTATAAATATCGACCCTTACGCCGTACAAGTAGTGTCTCCACAGCTTAAGTGCAAAAATCACGGCCGCCAACTCCAAGTCATGGACCGGATAATTCCTCACGTGCACTTTCAGCTGGCACGATCCATACATAATAACACTCCCATGCTGTAGCAGCACGCATACCAAACCACTGCCTGAGGCATCACTATAAATCTCGAAGCCTTCGGTCCCACTCGGCGAACTTAGCACTGGCGTCGTGGTCAACCGACTCTTCAACTCTTCAAATGCTTGCGCGCACTCTTGCGTCCATAAGAACCTCTGATCTTTCCTTGTCAACTTTGTGAGAGGTAACACTATCCACGAGAAGTTCTCTACGAAGCGCCTGTAATAGCCAGCAAGCCCAAGAAAACTCCGGACTTCCGCTACCGAAGACAACACAGGCTACTCCCGTATCGCAACAATCTTCGCTGGATCTACCGCTATCCCTTCACTGCTGACTATATGACCAAGGAATGCTACTGAAGACAACCAGAACTCGCATTTGGAGAATTCTACGTAGAGTTCATTCCTCCTCAGCGTCTCCAACACTAGATGCAAATGCTTGAAGTGATCTTCCTCGCACTGTGAGTACACCACTATGTCGTCAATGAAGACAATCACAAATTGGTCTAGGTACTCTCTGAATGTCCTGTTTATTAGATCCATGAACACCGATGGCGCATTAGTCAGCCCAAACGGCATGACTGTGAACTCGAAATGCTCATACCTCGTGCCGAATGCTGTCTTCGGGATATCACTCTCCCTTATCCTTAGCTGATAATACCCAGACTTCAGATCCAATTTTGAATATACCGACGACCCGACTAACTGATCAAAAAGATCATCAATCCTCGGGATCGGGTATTTATTCTTTTCCGTTAGCTTGTTCAACTCCCCGTAGTCGATACATAGCCGCAAACTCACGTCCTTCTTCTTAACAAAGAGGACCGGTGCACTCCAAGGCAACGAGCTTGGACGCACATACCCTTGCTCCATCAACTCTTCTAGTTGAACCTTTAACTCCGCCATCTCCTTAGGCACCAACCTATAGGGAGAACGTGACACAGGTTTGGCACCTGGCACGAGCTCGATTGTGAAGTCGATCTCCTGCTGCGGTGGGGCTCCGGGAAGATTGTCCGGGAACACTTCGGGATACTCACAAACCACTGGGATACTACCCAAAGTGAGTTTATGCTTTACAACCTCCACTAACGTGAAGAACAGCTCTGCTCCAGCACGAACTGCCTTGATCACCTGAAGAGCAGACATCAGCGTCTTGCTCGACCCCTTCAGTCCCGTAAACGTTGTCCCCTGCCCAACACCCGGCTTGACCTCTTTACGGTTGCAGTCAATAAAAGCTTTCTACTCCGAAAGCCAATCCATACCGAAGATAACTTCGAACTCTACTAGAGGTAGCAGCGACGTTAGCAAGTCGAACTCTTGACTTCCAAAGTGAACCTTTACGGCACAAACTCTGTCCGCGCACATCGAACACCCATTCGGCAGCAGCACATCTAGTTTGTCCTTCACCATCGAAGAAGGGACTCGGATGCGCATTATGAAACTTTCGGACAAAAAGGAGTGTGAAGCTCCCGTATCGAATAGTGCTCGTGCCGGACTATCACCAATCAGAATAAAGACTATACAAATAGTATTAAGCTAACAAGCACTAGGTAACAGTATTTAAAGCTAACTTGCTATAAATTAAACCGTACCTATCACCACATCCGCTTGTTTGATGGCCTCCTGTTGGCCCAGATTGAAAACTCTCGGTTGAGTCGGAGCATAGTGGGACGCGGTTGACTCCACCGCCTTGCCCTTTTCTTCATAAGTTGCTCCTTGCTTCCTCTCGGACTTCGGACGTCCGCTCCAGCAATCACAGGCAAAATGCCCCGTCTTTCCACAAGTAAAACAAGCACCCGGGGTTCGGTTGGTTGCCCCCGAGGCACCAGTAGAAGGGGCTGGACCCGACATCCTAGCCTTCTTGTGGAACCTGCGATAACCAGACTTCGAAGTAGTCGGCACTTTAAACTCCGATTTCCTGCCACTGGAGTCCTTCTTCGCCTAAACATTCCTCATGTCCTTTTCCAAGGACCGGGCCGAGTTGACCAAGGTCATGAAACCCTACGCCATAGGCCCCGACAGAAGCAATCTTAAGTCATCTCTCAATCCTTCATATAATCGGTTCGTCTTGCGCTCCTCATCAGTAAAGGTAGCGCTTGCGTACCGGCCTAGACGAGTAAACTCGTGCAGATACTCGTCCACGGTACTGTCTCCTTGAACCAACTTATGGAACTCATTCTCTAGAGCAATCCTCTGAGCTGAGGGGAGGTATCGAGCCAAGAACAACCTTGAAAACTCCTCCATAGAGACATCAGCCAACTGCCTACCCCTCAGATGGTGTAGCTCCAAGCCTTCCCACTATAGCCTCGCATCACCGTCCAGCAAGAACGTCGCAATAGTGGTCTTCTGCCACTCCTCAGTCTCAGTAGCTGTCAGCACTCTATTAACTCTAGAAAGCCAATCCTCAGCTTGAGTTGGGGTTCTCGTCCCCGAGAACACAGTAGGATTAAACCCCATCACGTGCTTCAGTTGTTTCTCCGTTGCTCTCCTCGGCAACAACGGCTCCAAAACCACCTGTTCCACCCTCCTTGGCATTGCCGCTTGGAGCGGTACTTGCTCCACAGCAGGAGCGGGTTGTTGCACCTGCCTCACAGGCTGCACGTTGATCATCACAAACACAGCCTACGCTACCAATTGAATGGTCTTAGCTGAAGGGGGTGTTGCAGGCGCATCATTTGGTGCACTGCTTGCCTCAGAAACTGGCCATTCTGACAGCCCAGCACCACTCCCGGTCACCTATAATCGTGCAAAACACCGATAAGCGACCAAACAACATTGCAAAAAGCAATTATAGGAACACGCAGGTTCCTCAAACATGTGTATTTTCATTCCTAAGTGGACACTCATGGGTTCTTTTCATGTTATAGCGATGACGCACACACGTGTGCTCACCACCCCTTAAATGGAATTCGCCCATGAATTCATTTAAGCCTGACCGAAACCGGTAGTCTGATACTAAATTATAACACCCATATCCGTCACATAGCATATAACAGTAGGTCCGGCCGAGGCCCGACGCCATATACCACGGACAGACTGGTGGGTTACTCATCGAGACCAATCAACCAATCACAACGTCCTACACAGAGCATCTAGAAGAAGCAAATTATTTAGTTGCAAAGAATAAAGAACCCAGCCAAGCATGAATGTCCACTAATCAAAACCAACAGGAATGTTCAATACACAAGAACTGGCCTTATGGCCTTACAATAATTTACTCAAATAAAAGTGTCTTCCAAACCTCGACACGCAGGCCGGTCATACATGAGAATACAAGAAAAACACTCAAAATATTAGGCCTTCGAGGGCCGGCTCAGCAACTTGGACTTTAGCCCGCTATTTACCGCTCGGCTCCGCAACACCTGCAAGCAACAATCCACCGCACGGTGGCAAAACAAAGCAACGGTCAGCTATGCTGACCAAATTATAACAATCCCGCCCCTAACTCGGGGCGGCAATGCTCTTTCCCTGCACTTTGTTAGCATAACCAAGCAGTATAGTGTAAACCCACTTCATCACAGGTGCAGGCACGCACGGCCACACACCCTGTGCACTCAGGGCACATTCATGGTGAAACGGTCAACGTCACATCAATTTAAGCCATAGACGTTTCCGTCTCACCACCGTCCCTTGGACGACCAACCTTATGAGCATTTTGTCTTCCTGGCATGGGTCACGCCAATTTAAGCCATAGACCGCCGAAGACCCTCATCTATGCCAACGGTTCCGCCGAATGATATAGAACAGGTACGGTTCCACCTGACCCGTGCTCATACCGCAACGTCAATTTAAGACATATGCGCAGGTCATGAATCCCCGAGTCCTGTTTCCATCACACAATTCACATAACCCGGTTATGTTCAAGTTGTCTCCCTGACCACCATGTTGGCAAAATCACGCATTTGCTCAGTTTTCCGGGTGCACCTTGGAGTTAGTTCCCAAGGCTCCCTGTTGCAATCTACCTCGTAGAAAACCCAAAAAACAAACATTCGCACGTAGTCTTCTCCGGCTATTATGCAATGCAACATCACCGATCCAGACCAACTTGTCTGGGTAGACTTCACACAACATGCCTATGTCCGTTCTCGAATGCGGACTCTACACAAGGGGGACTTTACATATCTACCACAAGGAACGCCACAAACTCACTGCTCACTTGCGAGAGAGGGCTTCCTATGCAAAGGAAAAGAGGACTTCACATGTCCTATGATGAGAATCGTTACCCTAGCATTTTTCCTTGGCGCCATGTAAACCTATGCGGATGAAAAACGCCACAATCTCCTTGCCTCTGCAGATCCGAAGTCGGCTCGCGATTTGGAGCTCTGAAACTCCGCCGGTGACTGGATCTAGCCTTCCTTCTTCTTCCTTGCTCTCCCTTCTCTCTAGGATTTAGAAAGAGAAAACCCAAAGCAAATGATGGTTTTCCACTCCTGAATCGGCCTTAACCCTAAGGTGGGAAAAGCCTAAACCATCAGATCCCAAACCAAGGAAACGGACGGCCACGATTCAGTTTGAAAATAAACTTCCTGGGCCGAATACGGCTTGAGACATGCCCATGTCCAAGGCTGTGTCACCCATTCGCCAACACTCAGGAAATTCCCGACCAGAACACGGCCTATGACACGGCATCCGACACGCCCGTGTCAAGGCCCGTGTTACGGCCCGTGTGTCAAAACGACACATGTCCAGAAATGTCCAGAACATGACACGACCATGTGACACGCCCGTGTCACATGCCCTGTGCTAGACACGCCCTGGGACAAGCCCGTGTCCTAGGCCGTGTAGCTCCCTTAGCGCAACACGCCAGATGACCCGAGCAGAACACAGCCATCGACATGCCCATGTCTCAGGTCGTGTGCCCTGACTCAACGATCGTTGAGTGAAAGGCGTTGAGTGCCTGACATGCCCTGGGACACGCCCGTGTCCCAGGCCGTGTTCACCCCTCGACGATCGTCGACTGCCATTTCATCGACCACGCGACCTTTGCCGAACCCGAGCATGACACGCCCTGGTACACGCCTGTGTCCCAGGCCGTGTCACCCCTACCAAATCCCAGATTTGGCTCAAAACGCTAACCGTCACTCTTTTGAGTTTCGGGGCGTTATAGCATGCGGGGTGCAACCTGCGCGCGGAGCACATGGGGCTCATCTCGTGCTCGCGCACGGTATGTGGGGCACAACCCGCGCACGCAGTGCGCGATACGCGACATGAGCACACGCAGCGCGCGGGGCGTAACCCGAGTGCGTGGCAATTGCATCCAGTGCGCCCCGCGCGCTGCACGTGGGTCGTGCACGCCGCACGTGCACAACCCGCGAGCTGTGCGCGGGGCAACCTGTGCGTCGTCGCCGACCCTCGCAAGGGCTGGCAAAGGTTGTCTGGATCTAGGCGGCCTCGCCAAGGCCGCCTATATCCGAGGGCCTCGTCGCGGCCGGCCTCGTAAAAGGCCGTCCAAGGCAGCCTGGATCTGGGCGGCCTCGCTGCGGCCGACCCCACAAAGGGCCATCCAAGGCCTCCCAGACCCGGGCGGCTTTGCCGAGGCAAGCCCTGCAAAGGGCCGGTCAAGGCCTCGCCACGACCGACCCTGCAAAGGGTCGGCCGCGACCGCTTGGATCCGGGCAGCCACGCTGCAGCTGGCCCCCTGTGAGGGCCGCCCGAGGCTGCGAACGACCACTCTTCCCACCCACCCTCCGTGTGGAGGGGCGGAGGTCGGCCGCTCGCGTCGGCATCGTCGGGCCACCATTCTTCGCGGGCGAGCCTTCCCTCGGCCCGGGGGCATGATCGTTATTTCCCAAAAGTGGCGATCCACGTGATCATTTCCGAGCGATCCTATTGGCCTGTCCGGAAGTTATTAGGCAAAATTACCTGACCGTCCTCGTTAAAATCTATAAGTAGGCCCGATTATACTTAAAAATTGTCTTTTTTCTGATTCACTCCGTTTTACTCCTTTTCTCCCCCCCCCCCCCCTTCTCTCTGTAGGATCTACATCCAAGACCTCCATCGCAAAGCAAAGCGAAGGCCGCAAAGACAAGACGAGGTTCGCGAGAATGCAAGTCAAGAGGGAGACACATGAAGCCACCTTTGTCATCATGTCAAAACAACTCCGAAAGAAGGAAGCACACGCATCTCCGATGAATAAGCATCAGAACAACGCCAAATCAGCACAACGGCCGGTGGCACCCGTCGCTCATTCTCCTCTTCTCTCATAAATTGTAACGAGGCGCGACCTGTCGCCCTCATTTTCCTTGCAGAAGTTCTGTAAGAAATGCTCATATAGTGGAAGTTAGGTCGGCACTGTACTGATCGCGTGGTTATTCACCATGATTGCGGGTTTTCCACGTCATCAAGTTTTCGTCCCAACATCTAGTTTACCTTTGACTATTGGCACGTTCGGGCGCTCACGGACTATGACGGTTGAACAGGCCCGGTCTACCTAGTGCGCCGTGCGGTTCCCCAACATGTATGTCTAGCTCTATCTATAAAATCAATTTGTAATTGTTTCATTTTGGGGTCTACGAATAGTGTTGTGGGTATAATTGATGGGGTTCCCCAAATAAGTTTGGACAAACTGGTGATTTCTTTTTTGCGACGTTGACCGACTTGCCGGCACAATTTCAACGAGCCCGATCTCGCGCAATCCCGAGTCTATTTGGTCTCCTAGCCGGACGCCGGAGCACCAATACGCTCTCATGCGCAAGCCACATCACGCCCTGCCATACACACAAGCTCTGCACACGACACTATGCATAAGACGGTGCACTTGTCGTGTGGGATGATGTGAGATATACCGTTGTGCGGTTCATTTCCGTGTGGCACTGCCTCACACACATAATTCGTAACACTTCTACGCTCACTGCGCTCTCCTACCACTTCCACACTAAATGCACGCTTAGAACACTTCTGCGATAAACTGCACGGTCAGTGTGCGTACACACCAATTGCGTGCTCAAAACACTTATATGCTCATCGTGCACGAAATTCCTTTTGGACGTGCACGAAATTCCTTTTGGCCGTGCACGAAATTCCTTTTGGACGTGCACTGCAATTGTTCCAAACTGACTGGGTGGCAAAATCATCATATCTGTAAAAATGGTGATCTGCTCCAAATCAACGAACATAATTCCAGTAGTTATAGTGGTTACAACGGTGCAATTACCAGGTCGCATCTACCAAAAGCTATAAAAGGAGCATAAAACCTTCATTTGAGGGAACCTTGCCTTCAGTGCTAGAGAAGACTCCTTCAAATATCATTCAGAGTTCTCCTTCAGCGTTCGAAGACTCCCTTGAAGATCTCGTTTGAGAATTGAAGATCTCCTTCATGCTTAAAGATCTTCCTCAAATCCTTCGAACACTCTGTTTCCTTCTCTACTAAAACACTAATTCTAACAAACAGTGATTTGTCACCCTCGAGCTTTCAACTTGTAATACCCATAAAAATAGTGGCCCGACAATTTTTCATAATTTTCGAGTTTTTGACGTTAAATATCTCTCTGCCAACTGTTAGTCTTTTTCTGTGACTGTTTGCGCGCTTAGCCTGCTCTCGAGCTGAGACGATTCAATTCGACTGGCCTACGAGAGCATCAAGCAACTCACAATAATAATTATAATTATGTGATCTATGAATTGCGATCACCTGTAAATAACCAAAAGAACATCTATGAATATAAAAAAAATATTAATAATAATGAAATCATGAATATTTCAGAAAAGGAAATCTTTCTTTTTTTGAGGGCGCTGATATTAGTACCACACTTTTGGCTATCCGCACTCAAATATTGATTTTTTTGGACTTTTAGAATTTTTATTAGCAAGCAGTGCACAAAAATTATTCCTTATTCACACTCACCCATCTCGTGTTTATGCCTCCCCTCTAAACCGTGATTCCGCCGGCGACCATTCCTCTTCTCTTTTTGTCCGACCTAAAGGTCTTCAAATCCGGCAAGTATACCTTCATTTCTTGAGCGACATTCTTTATCCTGACGCGTTCTCCTCCATTATCTGACGACTATCTTTTTCACATCCGGCGATCTCTCTCTCCTTTTGCTGACGGTGCTCCTCTATTCCGCGATTTTCAAGCGCTCATTCCTCTTCCAGGCGATAGTGCTCTACTTTTTTTTCTTTTCTTTTCAATTTTTAAGTGCGAATAACTTTCATAATTGCAAATATTCAATTAAAAAAAAATAGTGCTTACCAATAGCTAAAAATATTATTAGTCAAAATTAGCGTACTAACATCATCACTCTTTTTTTTAATATATATATATATATATATATACTATATAGCAGTGATAAAATCTGAGTGTCAAATAAAAAACAACTGTGGAATAAATTGACGTCAGAAAAAAGCTGCAGATGATGGAGTGCGAGAAAGACAGATAGGGTAGCAGATCTTGGAATGCGAGAGGGGTTTGATTCGGCCTGGATTCTTGCCTCCGTTTCAGCGAAGCAGCAGATCTCGAAATATCAGTGCGTGGATTTGTCATCACGCATGTCACCTGCGCTCCTCCTCCCATTATATTATATTCCGTGTATATATATACTCTATTTCCCCTCTTTTCGGAGCCATGTCTTCTTCCTCTCCTCCTCCTCTCCATGTCTACTTCATCATCTTCCTCCGCTCCCGCTTTTGATCCGATGGCAGAGGTTGATGCAGGGGAGCTCCATGTTCTTGCTGTGGATGACTGCGTCGTCGAGAGGCTGTTCTTGGAGAGAATGCTCAAGGATTCCGAGTACAAAGGTGCGCTTTCTTTTCTCCTCTTCATTTCTTTTGATTCGTTTGATTGGGTTTCTGTTCTTCTTCGATTTTATTTTAGGATGTAAGGAATCTGCGTTAATTTGTCGCCGTAATCAGGATCAATGTCTTTTCTGTATTGCGTTTCAATTCGATTATCTGTTTATTGCTGATTTTTAACTTTATGGAGACGAATGCGGATCAAAAGCTTATATAATAATCTCTTTAATTTCTACACCGGATGAAAATGTGCATCTCTAGCTCATATATGAATTCGTTAAATGTGAGTTGGGTTAGAAGGACAGTCGCTACCATTTCGAATTTTTTTTTTTGACTCAATTGGTTGTGTTTCAGTAACTACAGCAGAAAATGGAGTTAGGGCACTGGAATACCTAGGTCTTCTTGGAGGCGCAGAAGAAGGAAACCAAAAGAAAACTGTTAGTATTTATTGCTTTTGCAACTCTGTTTTCATTTCTCCCTGCAGAAGGACTTGTAATTAGTATGTAGTGCTTGTAGGAATTCTGTGTTAATGGCAAGCGAGGGTCAGTTCTTAGATCTGGGCTTACCGGTTTAGGGTTCAGGCAATAATTAGATAGATACCGGATGTGTTTAAGCAGTAAAATGACATGTAAGGTTTTGTAATGGCTATAATGGAGCCTTAGGGTCCATTTGGGGAGATTTATTTTCACCGGACAAGCAGTTACGGCTTGGGTTAAGGCCCGGTTCATGCGGTTGTAACCGCTTGACCGGTGAAAATAAGTCCCCCCAAATGGAGCCTTAGTAAGAGTTGTAAAGGCTCTGTTTGGCACAGTGGTGGCGTGGCGGTCATGAACGCGGTGGTTATGAACTGTCATACGTGAAGGCCCAAACTCACCAAAGGAACTTCATCCACTTTTATGTTCAGAATTAGTTTTCTTTTCTTGGTGGTGGTCATAACTGATGCAGGACTGGAGTCCCACTAGCCTGCCACCCTGGCGCGAGGAGTCACACCAGCCAGGGATCCCAACGGGAGTCCACTTGATAGACCTTATCAGGTCCGTGGACCGTACACCCCAACCCATTCCCGGCCCCACAACAGGTCCGATAGGTTGTTGAGGCCGGGGTTCGATCCCCCGATCTCCTTGATAAAGAACTCGCATGGCTCAGTTGGTGATGAGAACTCGCATGGCTCAGTTGTTGATGAGAACTCGCATAAGAGTTCTTTATCAAGGAGATCGGGGGATCGAGCCCCGACCTCAACAACCTATCGGGCCTGTTGTGGGGCCGGGGATGGGTTGGGGTGTACGGTCCGCGAACCTGATAAGGCCTATCGGGTGGACTCCCGGTGGGATCCCTGGCTGGTGTGACTCCTCGCGCCAGGGTGACAGGTTGGTGGGACTCCAGTTCTGCATCAATAACCATTGTCTTGACAAACAAGCATTCTATGATGGTGGAGTTTTTGTCCAAACTCACCGGAGCAAAAAAACCGTGCCAAACGGAGCCTATTCGTTGTGTCCTCCCCGATCTCCCCTCTTTTTCACCTTATAGCTCCCCTCTCATCATAATTCACCTCTTTTTTGCCCCAAATTTTGTTGGAAAAATATTCCCATGGTCCCTAGGTGTATGTGAGGAAATGAGCCGAACTACCTGTGAAAATCTTCAGCAGCAAAATGCCTCCAAACTCACATTCAAAGCCAGATCAGGTCAGTTGAACCATCCACGTTCATTGGGGCCCTCATCATTGTGTTAGGCGTTTCAAGATTAGTCTCTTTCTCTCCCTCCATCCTAGACAAAAGGTTTCCACTCAAAGAAGAGCTTCAATATTTTAAAGATTATTTATTTTCCAAAGTTTTTACATGCCATTATATTACCTAAACACTGTCTAATATCTACCCAATTGATTCCCAAGAGCTAAATTGATGAACAAGGCGTAAGCTGTAGTGTAATTGGCCCTAAATGGTTCTTAACATTCCCTTGTGCAAATTTGTATATATTTTGTTCTCTCTGCCCTCACTCTGTTGTGCATTTTTTTTTATATATTCCGTTCTCTCTGCCCTCATGGACCTTCATTTTTGTGGAGTATCTGCCTGATGACCAAATCAAATTGTATATACATATATTGATATATGCAATTTTTTTGCATTCTAACAAGATGAATGCTAACTTGTTTCTTGCTTTGAACAATTGACCTATACTACTCATAAGAGTGCATATAGAACTGGAGAATGATTTAATTGTATGTGTGTGTATGATATGCAGTATAATGTAGTGCATATATTTTGCAGGATGTGAAGATACATCTCATAATTACGGACTACTGCATGCCAGGCATGACTGGATATGAGCTCATGAAGAAGATAAAGGTATTACATTTGTACGTTTTTGCGGCATCTTCTATGTAAATCTAGGTCTTAAAGCCTAAAACTCTAATCAATTCCTTTATCCATACCTTAAATTTTTTTACAAATATTTGTAGTGTCCTTTATACAAAAACTAGACAATGAAACTATCTTAAATCCTTAAATGTTTATTAGTACTAATTATGCTTTTTTTCGATGCGAACATCAAATTTAAACTTGTAACTTCAGAACTCCCCAAAACCGGGGATTTCATTTTCACAAATCGTGTAATGGGGCATATTACTGTGTCTATGAAATCCATAGCTGAAGACCTCATGCATATGGAGCGGCAACCCGAATTAACTAATTAATGTTCATAGTGGGAGTTTTCTTTCCCTGTCTTCCACTATTTAAAAGTTTGAAGATGATGCACGCGCCACTGGGGGCACATCTACGGAAGGCAGGACTACCAGGGGAACCCAGGTGAGGCGTGCCTACATGTGGGTGGGGGGTGGGGGGTGGGGGGGGTGTTAAACTAGAGGAATGCGTGGAGCCGTTTGGTGGAGCACCTGTTGACGGAAATTGAAATAAAACATTAAATAAGGAATAAATTCATTAAGTGAGAACTAAGAGTAGTGAATATGAAGGAACCATTCCTATTTTAATCATTTTTATTTGTATGTTTTATAACTCTTGTAACAGCTTAGACATGTTGATGATGATCCATCAGATCGTGCATCTGGAGGGGTTCACCGCAAGACGGGACCCACGTTCATTTATTCCTGCAGGAAGGCTTGATCCGATCGCCGATCCGACTCCGCGGTTGAGTCCGGCACGTCGCCGCGAGTCAAAAACATATATTAGTTTATTTTTTTGAGTTTATTTTCATGTATTTAGTGGCCAACCCCACCGGCCAATCATAGCCGTTGATGGGGAAGCCCTAGGTTGATCTCTTCTTATAAATAGGTGTTGTATGGGCTGAAATCATTTCATTGCAGAATTTTGGAGAAGTATTCCCGGATTCCAACGATCATCCCTCGATGCCGACGCCGCGGAGCCCTAGGTGACGATTCCTAGGTTGGTTTTCTTCCCCTATCCTTCCCCTAACCCTTGTCATCGTTTTCCACCTCTCATCGAATCCACCCAATGCAGCCCTCCATTCCAGCCCCCGATGTTGTCGGCCTGCTGCCCTCCTGCAACCGCCCAACCGCACCTCCCCTCCAGTCTGCCGCCCTCTACCGCTGCTACAGGCCGCCGACCTCCAGTTCCTCTCCCCACTGCCCAGCCGACCAACCCTCCACCATTCCCCACCGCTGGCAACCCCTAAGGCTGCCCTAACAGCTTGCCGGCCTCCACCTCCCCCTCCTCCCCAATCCGCCAACTCCCCTTCGTGGATCCACCGTCCCAACAACCTTAAAATTCTAGATCAGTCCATATCTAGGGTTATAGCCTCCTGATCCGTTATTTCCACCACCCATACTTTTCTTTTCGCCCGGATCTGCTCCCAAACAGTGGATCCACCCTCTTTGTGCTCGGATCCACTCCCTCGTGCCCGGATCTATTTATTTCCTGTCTGATTTCGCCATCTACCGCCGAGGACAGACATCACCATCATTTTCACGCTGCCGGTTCCACCTCCGATCGCCAATCTACGCATCCGGACCCCAAATTCTTCAGTGTCTCGGTTCAGGCCGCTACTTTGTGAGTTTTGTGGTATTGGTTTATTTGATTTGACATTTTCATTGGTGAATTAATATATGTGATTTGATTCTTCCTAGTAGAAAATTGTTTTCAATACGCAATTAATTTGCAGGAGTTATTCGTTGTGCGCTTTGTTTTGGCCCTCCGAGCGGAGGAAAGCTGTTATAAAATTCCCGAATTATATAATCGTTTTCAATTTCAAATATTTGTGTGGTGTTAAAAAATTTAATTGCTCAAATCTATTTGTCGTCGTAACTGACGACCACATTGCATCTAAGATCATATTAGTGAGTCACCTTTGTATTTACACCTAGAGTCCTAGGTTGTGTGCCCCCTAGCCCACCATACATCATTTTGGTATCAAAGCGAGGTTAGGCCGTTTGCATGCTTCGTAGTGGTAGGTTTTAAATAGTCTTTGGGTTCATTTATATCTAGTTATCGCTGTCGTTCTTCTCCTCTATCTGGGTATCCTGAGTCTATCTATATCCGACCTCATAGAGCCCCTTTAGAGAAACCTTCATATTATCATTACGATTATCATCGTTCCCCGTACACCACTCCTAGAGATTATGTCGACCCCTCGACACAATTCCATTATGCTAAAGGTGATCACCACGACGAGAGTTCCTCATGTCTTTATCATTACACCTCTCCGCGACTTCACGATGATAGAACTGAATATCGTTCAGGTCATCGCCTCTACGCATCTCCTCTAGGAGAGGAACCTGGGTTTGGATATGAGCGACCTCCACTGCACGTTCACAGGGCCCATACGTACCCACGAGCACAATCTGATGATGTTAGGAACTACCGTCTAGACGGCCCCCAGGAATCCTATAGAGGTCACCATCGACAGGATCACAATACATGCCAAGACACTCCTAGTATTCCACCAATAGAGTTACCTGAGGCTGAATATCTGCGATTAGTTCTTGACCGCTTTGATCTCTTAGAAGCTCAATTTGATCACCTAAGATCTACATTACGAAGACAGCCTAGGGATTTGGGTCAAGCCACCGATACAACAAGTAGTGCTCCCACCGAGATAAGAGACCCGACACTGTGTTTTGATACTTCTCAGTTTGATGAGATTCAGTGCTCATGTGATCTTGAGGTTGAATCTGATCATGACCTTTTGATACAGGTGGAGAGTGAGACTAGCATGACTAATGAGCATGGTCACGTAGGCGAGGACGAGCGACCTAGTGACGTTGTGATGGTATACCCATCCTTTTCACCTCACCTAGACCTACATCTAGACCTAGTGTCCACTTTGAACAGAGACACAGTTCTCAACACTATATTGATTGACCCACACTTGATTCTGGTCACCCCCTGCTCTTCCCTTAGGACTATTTCGAGTCACTTCACTATTGAGAGTCGAGAGTATAGTGTTGACTTCATACTGGCCACCTCACCCACTTACGAGGGTACTACCTCTATCAACGATACTCATCTGAGGGATCTTCCCATCATTAATGACCCACACTTGAGTTCTCAACACTATATCGATTGACCCACACTTGAGTCTGGTCACCCCCTGCTCTTCCCTTAGGACTATCTCGAGTCACTTCACTAATGAGAGTCAAGAGTATAGTGTTGACTTCATAGTGGCTACCTCACCCACTTACGAGGGCACTACCTCTATGAACGATACTTATCTGAGGGATCTTTCCATCATTAATGATCTCATTGTTGAACCTCCAGATAAGTTTCCTGATGAGCCACTACTCCCTTGGGAGATTCATGAGTCTAGCGTTGACTTTGTTGTTGGTGTCTTACTTACTCCTACAGACACTATTGTTATTGGTGCCCACCTTGTGGTGGACTACCCTATCATTATCGACCTCTTCGGGATCAAGTTCCCGAGAGGCTCATTTGACAAGTCTTCCCGCCTACACTTTAGTGATGAATTGTGTATCCGCATTAGTGATCATCTCACACGTGATGAATTTTGGTATAGACCCTCTGGTGAGCCACCTGATGAGCTATATCATTTGAGAGGTACCCATCACACCAGAGCTCCGCACTATTTTGTCACCATCTACATTGTTCCCACAGGCGATGACATTGGTCACCCCAGATTTTTCCATCGGCCACCCGGTAAGTCTCCTGATAGGCCACCCCATGTTAGTAATATCCAAGTCATTGTCAGGCCTTCCCTTAGGAAGTGTGTCGAGTATGTTGTGTCTTATTTGCATCATTTGCTTCATTTGTATGAGTCTGTTGGGTCACTCATTCATCATTTGCATGCATTACATGAGTCGGTTCGCCGACGAATAATAACGAGCAATGAAAACTATAAAACCCATGCGAATAAGCGAAGACAAGAACAAGTATTTAATGAAGGCGAGAAAGTAATGGTGCAAATCCGCCCGGAGAGACTCCCCTCGGGACCTGCCAAAAAGTTTTGCGCCAGGCGAATGAGTCTGTACTATATTATTAGTCGTATTGGGATAAATACCTACCGACTCGATATCTTAGCTAGTATGGGAATTCATCCGGTGTTTAATGTTGAGGATCTGACGCCGTACTATGAGCCTCACGAGTATGTGGACCCGAGTAGTGGAGATGCCCATCCAGCACCACGTCCATCTTCGTTGTCTTACCCCCTCACACTCCACCTGCGTATGATGGCAACCACAGCCCACCTCATACTGCCACCCACCCACCTGGGGATTCGTCTTCTCTGGTTTCACCGACACCACCGATCGCACCTGGATCTACCTTTCGAGAGATGAGAGATGAGTGCATCACAGAGGTCAGATACCATCAGTTTGTTCCCACCATAGACGCGTCGCGATGTCGCTACTTGGTACATTAGCAGTGCCGCCCCGACGCAGACGACACTTAGATATTACCGGCAAAGCTTGATCGACTCGCCCCTGGATTTCGACTTCAATACAATCATCTCCATTCATCGGAGATGAAGATTTTTCAGTCAGGGGGAGTTGATGGGGATCCATCTGATCGTGCACCTGGAGGGGTTCGCCGCAAGGAGGGACTCACGTTCATTTATTCGCGCAGGAAGGCTTGATCGGATTGCCGATCCGACTCCGTGGTTGTGTCTGGCACGTCGTCGCGAGTCAAAAACATATATTAGTTTATTTTTTTGAGTTAATTTTCATGTATTTAGTAGTCAACCTCACTGACCAATCATAGCAGTTGATGGGGAAGCCCTTGGTTGATCTCTTCTTATAAATAGGTATTGTAAGGGCTGAAATCATTTCATTGTAGAATTTTGGAGAAGTATTCCCGGATTTCAACGATCACCCCTCGGTGCCGACGCCGTGGAGCCCTAGGTGACGATTCCTAGGTTTGTTTTTTTTTCTCATATCTTTCCCCTAACCCTTGTCATCGTTTTCCACCTCTCAAACCTCAGATCCACCCGCTACCGCCCTCCATTCCAACCCCCGAAGCTCCCGGCCTGCTGCCCTCCTGCCCTCCTGCAGCCTCCCAACCCGCCACCTCCCCTCCAGTCCGCTGCCCCTCCACCGCTGCTACAGGGCCTCCGACCTCCAGTTCCTCTCCCCACTGCCCAGCCGACCAACCCTCCACCATTCCCCACCGCCGCCACCCCCTAAGCCTGCCCTAACAGCCCGCCGACCTCCACCCACCCTCCACCCCAATCCGCCATCTGCCCTTCGTGGATCCACCATCCTAACAACCCTAAAATTCTAGATCAGCCCAGATCTAGGGTGATAGCCTCCCGATCCGTTATTTCCACCACTCATACTTTCCTTTTCGCCCGGATCTGCTCCCAAACAGCGGATCCACTCCTTCGTGCCAGGATCTATTTATTTCCGGTCCGATTCCGCCATCCACCGCCGAGGACAACCACCACCATCATTTCAACGCCATTGGTCCCACCTCCGATCGCCGATTTACGCATCAGGACCCCAAATTTTTCAGTGTCTCGGTTCAGCCCGCTACTTTGTGAGTTTTGTGGTATTGGTTTATTTTATGTCATTTTCATTTGTGAATTAATATATGTGATGTGATTCTTGCTAGTAGAAATTTTTTTTCGATACGCTATTAATTTGCAGGAGGAGTTATTCGCCGTGCGCCTTGCTTTGACCTTCCGAGCGGAGGAAAGCCGTTATAAAATTACCGAATTATATAATTGTTTTCAATTTTAAATATTTGCGTGGTGTTAGAAAATTTCATTGTTCAATTCTATTTGTCGCCGTAACTTACAACCGCATTGCATCTAAGATCATATTAGTGAGTCACCTTTGCATTTAGACCTAGAGTCCTAGGTTTTGTACACCCCTTAGTGATGTAGGGTAGGCCGTGGGTGCACAATCTAGACTCTACATGCGACACGACCGTCAGTGACGGCGACGAATGTTATGAGCAATAATAATTTTGGCACCACAAAATTAAGCGAAAACAAAGAAAACAATATAATTTAATTTTGGCGATTATAGTTGGCTTTCCTCCGCTCGGAGGGCCAAGGCAAAGCGTGCGGCGAATCGGTCCCCCTGCAAATTAGTAATCAATTGACACAAGGCGCTACAAACTAGAGCCAAACAAAATATGAAGTTTCCAATAATAATATTGCAAATACAACAATCCAAATCACGAAAATAAAACTCACAACTAGCGGGCTGGTTTAGGGCAATGGAGGTGATAAGCCCGGATGCGTGGATCGGGTGCCGAGGGTGGCAACGGAGGTAGCAAAGGCGGGTGGGGGCTGTTTTGGTGGCAAATAACGGAATCGGAGGGCGATGGAGTAGATCCGGATAGGAGCATGTAGATCCGGACTCGGGGAAGGTGGATCCGGTAATAGATGGCCGGATCCGGCTTAGGGAGGGTAGATCGGGGTCGGTAGACCCGGATCGGAGGGGTTAATGGTAGGGGGATTAATGGGCGGTGGATCCACGGAGTTGGAGTAGGGGGGGTGTGGGTTAGGCGGGCTGGTAGGAGGCGGAAAGGGGGGGCTGAGTGGCCGGCTGGAGGGAGGCGGAGGCGGAGGGTGGTCGGCCGCCCGGATCTGGGCGGAAACCGGCCGAGGCTGGGCGGTTTCAGGCGGGACGGGCGGGGCTGGGTGGCGGCCGGGGAGGAGGAAGAAGGGGGGGGGGGGTTCGGTCGGCTGCTGCTGGGCGGGACAGCGGGTGGTGGGCTGTGGTAGGGCGGTGGAAGGGGGAGGGAAGGAGGAAGAAAACTTACCCCAAGGCGTCGGCACCAAGGGTCCACGGCGTCGGCACCGCGGGAGACCACCGGAAGAGGAAGATGACTCTCCAACTTCAGCAATGATCCTAAACCAGCCCACAACTCCCTATTTATAAGAAATAAAACCCTAGGGCTTCACCATCAACGGCTATGATTGGCCGATGGGTTCGGCCTCTAAATAACAACATATAAATCCAAATAAAATACATAAATATATAATTTCGACTCGCAGCGACGTTCCGGACGCAACCGCGGAGTCGGATCGGCGGTCCGATCAAGCGTTCCTGCGGGAATAGACGAACGTGGGTCCCGCGCCTCCAAATGCACGATCGGATGAAATCCCATCAACTCCCCCCGACTGAAAAGCATTCATCTCCGAAGAATGGAGACGATCGTACTGGAGTCGAAGCCCGGGGGCGAGTTGAGCAAGCTCAGCTGGTAGTATCCAAGTGTCGTCCGCGTCGGGGCGGCCGCGCCAATGAACCAAGTAGCGAAGACGTGGCCCGTCTGTGGTGGGGACAATCTGGTGGGATCTGATCTCAGTAATGCTCTCATCTCTCAACTCTCTCATGGTGGGGCCCGGAGTGATCGGTGACGCCGACGGCGGAACCATAGGCGACGACTGTCCAGGAGGAGGGATATGGGCAATGGGTGGACTGAGGTGGCTGCTCGACATGGGTGGGGTGGTGGGGACGGGAGGCAAGGAGTGAGGGAGGGGGTCGCCTCCACTGCCCGGGTCCACATAGTCATGAGGCTCGTGATAGGGTGTTAGATCCTCAACATTAAATACTGGGTGAATCCCCATATTTGCTGGGATATCCAGCCTGTAGGCATTTGTCCCAATCCGATTAACAACCGAGAAAGGGCCCATTCGCCTGGCGCTTAGCTTTTTGGCAGGCCCAGAAGGGAGCCTCTCCGAGCGGATTCGTACCATCACCTGATCGCCAACATTAAAAATACGTTCCCGCTTTCGTTTATCCGCGTGGGCCTTATAATTTTCATTGCTCATAATAATGTGTCGGCGGACCGACTCATGCAACTCATGCAGGTGTTGTGCAAATGACTCTGCGGACTCACTAGGCCGGGACTCTAACGGGCTTGGGATAAGGTCAATGGGTTTCCTGGGGTCATATCCTGACACTATATGGAATGGGCTCAGCCCAGTGGACCTATTGACCGAACTATTATATGCAAACTCGGCGATCGGCAAATCTAAATCCCAACTACCTACATGCTCTCCAGCTAGACACCGCAACAGATTCCCTAGACTCCTATTCACTACCTCAGTCTGACCGTCCGTCTGTGGGTGATATGCGGAGGAAAACCTAAGGGTAGTACCAGTCTTGTGCCACAGGGTTTTCCAAAAATAACTCATGAATCTCACATCACGGTCGGACACAATCGACTTGGGTAGACCATGCAACCGAAAGACATCCCTCATGAATATAGATGCAACGTGGGTCGCATCTGCCGTCTTGCGGCAAGCAATGAAGTGGGCCATTTTCGAAAAACGGTCAACCACCACAAAGATGGAATCGTGTTTCCGTAAGGTGCGGGGGAGTCCGAGAACAAAGTCCATGCTGATGTCTTCCCAAGGGCGGTGTGGAACAGGTAGGGGTGTATAAAGGCCGGTGTTTTGTTTACTTCCCTTGGCCGTCTGGCAGATACGGCAGTGGCGCACAACTCGAGCTACGTCCTTCTTGAGGCTGGGCCAGTAGAGACGGTCCTCAACAATGGCTATAGACTTATCCCGCCCGAAGTGACCCGCGGCTCCGCCCGCGTGCAGTTCCCAAATCAGATAGTCTCGGTAAGACGTCTGAGGAACGCACAGGCGAGAACCCCGGTACAGATATCCCTCGTAAATCTGGTATCCCTCAACGGGGTCGGGTGGGGCTCGGGACAAGGCGGTGTAAATCTCGCCAAAGTCAGGACACGTGGGGTAATCGAGCATCAGTCGCTCAAGGCCTTGCACACTCGCCGTCATTGTCTGCAATAGGGATACGCGGCGACTCAACGCGTCAGCCGGCTTGTTCTCAACACCCGCGCGGTGCTTGAGAACATAATGGAAATCCTGCAGATACTCGACCCACTTCGCATGGCGGTGGCCCAACTTGCGTTGTGAATCGAGGTAACGGAGGGCCTGGTGGTCGGAGTACAACACGAACTCCCGGGGGAGGAGATAGTGTCGCCAATAGCGCAGAGACTGGACAATAGCGTAAAATTCTCGATCGTAGTTCGAGTACTTTTGCTTAGCTTCATTCAATTTCTCACTAAAGTAAGAAACTGGGTGTCCCTCTTGGCTCAGCACGCCACCTATACCGATACCCGAGGCGTCGCAGGCGACCTCAAAAGCGCGACTAAAATCTGGCAATCGTAGGACGGGAGCTGTCGTCAACCTCTCCTTAATCTCCTCAAAGGCTTTAGTGGCTGCGGGGGTCCACTGAAACTCTCCCTTCTTGAGATAGCTCGTGAAGGGGGCCATGATCGAGCTGAACCCCTGGACAAACCTCCTGTAGAAGGTGGCAAGGCCGTGAAAGCTGCGAGCCTCGTGGATATTCTTAGGCACGGGCCAATCTCGGATAGATTTGACCTTCTCAGGATCCACGGAGACTCCGGTGGAGGAAATGATAAAGCCCAGGAAGTGAACGGACTCGGAGAGGAAGGCGCACTTCTTCAGGTTCACATACAGTTTCTCTTGGCGAAGGGTGCCAAAGAGAAGTCTCAGATGATCGAGGTGAGCGGCCTGTGTCTGGCTGTAGACTAGTATGTCATCAAAGTACACTACCAGAAACTTGCCCATGTAGGGCCGCAACACCTGCGTCATCACACGCATAAACGTGCTCGGGGCGTTAGATAGCCCGAATGGCATAACTAACCACTCATACAGACCGTCCTTGGTCTTAAATGCGGTCTTCCACTCGTCCCCTTCACGAACTCGAATCTGGTGGTACCCGCTGCGGAGGTCGATCTTGGAGAAGATCTGGGCACCCGACATAGTGTCTAGTAAATCATCGAGTCGTGGAATAGGAAAACGATACTTGACCGTGATCTTATTAATGGCGCGGCTGTCGATGCACATACGCCAACTACCGTCCTTCTTAGGAGTAAGAAGGGCAGGGACCGCACAAGGACTCATGCTCTCACGAATGAACTGCTTCCGGAGAAGCTCGTCGACCTGCCGTTTGAGCTCAGCGTGCTCATCCGGGTGCATACGGTAGTGGGGCAGGTTCGGGAGGGAAGCTCCCGGGACTAAATCAATGGCATGCTGAATGTCCCGCGGGGGAGGCAGCTCATCGGGGAGCTCGTCTGGCATAATGTCCGTAAACTCTCCTAACAAGGGGCGCACCGCGGGAGGGAAATCAACTGGGGCGTCCACGGCAACCTGGGTGGCGGCAACCACATAAATAACGTCGGACTCGACACTATCTCGTAGGAACTCGCCTCGTCTCAGAATATGCAGGGGCCGCGAGGCGCTCGTGCTCACAGATGGCTCTACCACACCCTTAGGTCGATCTCGGGGCTGGGTGGGTGTCAACGTGATCTTCCGCCCCTTATCATAAAAGACATACGTGTTCGAACGACCGAAGCACGTAACATCACGATCAAAGAGCCAGGGGCGGCCGAGCAACACGTGGGCGACGTCCATGGGAATGACATCGCACCAAACCTTGTCCTGAAAGGACGCGATAGTGAGCGGGACTAAGCAGCGCTGGGTGACCTGAATCGCCGTCTTGTCAACCCAGACGACACGGTACGGATGGGGGTGAGGCTCTGCCCTCACCTGCATACGGTCAAGTGCCTTCTGGGCTACGATATTCACGCAACTCCCACTATCAATGGCTAGTTTGCAGGGTCCGTCTGCGCTAGGAAAGTAGGTGTAGAAGATAGTCGTGCGCCGCCAGTCCTCATCCACACGGGGGGTGTGCAAGAGGCGTCGAATCACTCCTACCTCTAACGATCGCTCGGCGTCACTCTCCCAACCCTCCTCGACTGCGGCTCTAACTTCCTCTGGGGCCTCCTCTTCCTCCTCTAAACCTTGTTGTTCCTCACCCTCAACTAGCAGGTTCCGCGTGGGGCACCGCGCCGCCACGTGGCCTCTGCCAGAACATCTAAAGCATACAATGCCTCCAGACCGCTGATCATCAGTGGCTATGGCTTTACCCTTCGCATCCGCGGGGATACGTGAGGGTGCAGCTGGAGTGGTCTGGGGCGGAGCGGGTTTCTTAAATGTCGAGGAATCAGTCCGGGGGGTGAACTGCCTCGTACTAGACGAACGCAGGTACTGCTCGTACTCAAGGGAGAGCTGGAATATCTGGTCAACAGTCTCCAAACGGTGGGGAATCAACTCTCTCCGAATATCGGCACGAAGGCCAGCCTTGAAGCGAGAGGCAGTGGCAATAGGCTCCTCGGAAACGTCACTCCTAACGATCAACTCATCGAAGCGGGCCATGTACTCGGCAACGGTAAGGGTCCCCTGCCGTAAGTTCTGCAGCTGCTCAAACAGTTGCCCACGATATGATGCGGGGAGGTACTTCTCTTTCAGTCGCTCCTTCATCTCATCCCATCTGGTGATGGGGTAATAACCATCCCGCTCTAGGGCTCTCTCAACACTGATCCAAAACACCTTGGCTTGCCCGACCAACTTCATCTTCGCGAACCGGACGCACCGCTCGTCGCTCATGTCGTACCACTCGAAATAGTGATCCATATCCAAAAGCCAGTCGCTGAAGGCTTTCGGATCTAGCCGACCATCGAACGAAGGGGCGTCGAGTCGGATACGACGAGTAATGTCAAGGTAGTGACCACCTCTCCGTGGGTCGGGGTACTCCTCGGGGTAGTCATCCTGAAAGTAGTCGTGTCGAGCGGGTAGGGGACCGCGCTCTCTCCGACCTGGAGGATAGTACTCGTCATGGTGGTAGTCTCGGGGGCCAAGTGGGGGCCCTCGGTCTCTGGGCTCATGCGGAGGCCGACGAGGCATACGGTAATCGTCCCGTGGAGGTAGGGGCCTCTCACGCACCGGGTCAGGATGTCGCCTAACCGGCGGGGCTGGGACTCGGTGGTGAGGGTCACGACGGGGGCGGTCTGCATATGGATGACCATCTCTCTGGCGCTGGTCATAACGTAGCGGAGGATCGGGGTCGTCCTCAAGTGATTCGGCGTGCTGTGTCGGTGTTTCCCTAGCGTCCTCTAAGTGGCCTAAGCGACGGTTCACTTCAGTGAGATCATGGCGCACCTCGTCAAACTGGGCCCCTATGGTGTCAAGACGATCTAAGACAAGTCGCTGGAACTCCGCAAAAGCGGCGTTCGAGTTCGAGCTCGTCGCTCGGTCATCGGTGATCTGTGGTTCAGCCATGCTGACTCTATAATTCCTACCACTACGGAGCATGCAAGTGGCCCAAACCTGGCTCTGATACCAATTGATGTAGGGTAGGCCGTGGGTGCACAATCTAGACTCTACATGCGACACGACCGTCAGTGACGGCGACGAATGTTATGAGCAATAATAATTTTGGCACCACAAAATTAAGCGAAAACAAAGAAAACAATATAATTTAATTTTGGCGATTATAGTTGGCTTTCCTCCGCTCGGAGGGCCAAGGCAAAGCGTGCGGCGAATCGGTCCCCCTGCAAATTAGTAATCAATTGACACAAGGCGCTACAAACTAGAGCCAAACAAAATATGAAGTTTCCAATAATAATATTGCAAATACAACAATCCAAATCACGAAAATAAAACTCACAACTAGCGGGCTGGTTTAGGGCAATGGAGGTGATAAGCCCGGATGCGTGGATCGGGTGCCGAGGGTGGCAACGGAGGTAGCAAAGGCGGGTGGGGGCTGTTTTGGTGGCAAATAACGGAATCGGAGGGCGATGGAGTAGATCCGGATAGGAGCATGTAGATCCGGACTCGGGGAAGGTGGATCCGGTAATAGATGGCCGGATCCGGCTTAGGGAGGGTAGATCGGGGTCGGTAGACCCGGATCGGAGGGGTTAATGGTAGGGGGATTAATGGGCGGTGGATCCACGGAGTTGGAGTAGGGGGGGGTGTGGGTTAGGCGGGCTGGTAGGAGGCGGAAAGGGGGGGCTGAGTGGCCGGCTGGAGGGAGGCGGAGGCGGAGGGTGGTCGGCCGCCCGGATCTGGGCGGAAACCGGCCGAGGCTGGGCGGTTTCAGGCGGGACGGGCGGGGCTGGGTGGCGGCCGGGGAGGAGGAAGAAGGGGGGGGGGGTTCGGTCGGCTGCTGCTGGGCGGGACAGCGGGTGGTGGGCTGTGGTAGGGCGGTGGAAGGGGGAGGGAAGGAGGAAGAAAACTTACCCCAAGGCGTCGGCACCAAGGGTCCACGGCGTCGGCACCGCGGGAGACCACCGGAAGAGGAAGATGACTCTCCAACTTCAGCAATGATCCTAAACCAGCTCACAACTCCCTATTTATAAGAAATAAAACCCTAGGGCTTCACCATTAACGGCTATGATTGGCCGATGGGTTCGGCCTCTAAATAACAACATATAAATCCAAATAAAATACATAAATATATAATTTCGACTCGCAGCGACGTTCCGGACGCAACCGCGGAGTCGGATCGGCGGTCCGATCAAGCGTTCCTGCGGGAATAGACGAACGTGGGTCCCGCGCCTCCAAATGCACGATCGGATGAAATCCCATCACTTAGCCTACCCTATATCACATGTGCTTGTCTTTAGATTTTATCTTCCTCCTATATTCATTATTCTAACTCTAAATTCATTGTTATGACCCGATGCCCCAATCTCTTTCCCCCTACGTCCCGTTATCTGTTATCTCGCTCAGTGGCTAAATGCGTTGAAGAGTTAAAGAAGATTATGTCTGTAATCCCTCATGGATCACATTGAAAAACACCTTAATATGCACATCTTCTTCTGCATGAAGTTTACACAACCAATAAATCAACTACGTTCATCTTATTTTGCATGAAGTTTACACACAACAAATAGATCCGCTGTCCATATTCTTCTGCATGAATTTCACTCCCACAACCATTAAGTGATTTCTAACTGATTTTGAAATAATTTCCATTCCATTTACCCGATTACCTAAGCATTCTGATCTTCAGCGACCCACTTGATCAGGGGGGGACCTAATAAAGGGCGAGTGTGGGGAGGCCGCCCACACTTTGAAAAAAAATTTCGCGGAATAAGGTTCTTCTTTGCGAGCGGGAATAGCGCCAAATTTCTGGGCCTTATTTTTTTTAAAAAAATAATGGAATAGACAGCGGTTATTATAATAACTACTGTATATGGACTATAGACAACAACTATTATAATAACCGTTGTCTAAAGTTCCTATAGACAGTGGTTATTATAATAACTGCTGTCTAAAGTCCACTATAGACATTTTATTAGTGTTCGAGTCATGCAGTTTAAAGTTTACTATAAACTGTTAGAGATGGACCCTGACTACGTTGGATGTACTGGACACTCGACACGATTTCGTCGGTCGAGCAAACAGTTATTAGTGGACTTAAACAACGGTTTATATAAACCAAAAATTTTGTCCTAAGGGAATGGTGATGGGGAACGGGCCCCACCCGTCGATCGTATTGCCGATCCGACTCCGCGGTTGCGTCCGGAGGGTCGCCGCGAGTCGAAATGATATATTAGTTTATATATTTTGAGTATATTTTAAGGGTTTGATGCAGCCCCTATCCGGGCAAATCTGGACCATTGGATGCGATGAAGTTTATTATAAATAAGAGATTAGGGATGCAGCAAAGGGTATCGAGATTTTGGGAAAGAACAAGCCGCCGGCTCCTTCCCGATTCCTTCGGTCACGCCAAGAGAGGTTTGTATCTTCATCTCCTCACCCGCCATCTTCTCCATCTCCACATCCGTCGGCTCCTCCCTGCGTCCCTGCTCCCGCAGCCACCGCCGCTCCCTTCTCCAGCCGCGGCAGCCACCCGCAGGAAGCCCTCATCCGCCGGCTCCTCCCTGCTCCCGCAGCCACCGCCGCTCCCTTCTCCAGCCGCAGCAACCTCCAAACAGCCCTGCAGATCCCGACAGCCATCCTGCCTGCAGATTTGGCCGCCGCAGCAGCAGCCGCCCTCCCCGACACTTCCTGCAGCCGGCCAACCTCCCTGCAGATAACAAAAGAAAAGTTGAATTCATTAGCACTCATGTTAAAGCTATGCCAATTCAAAGTGATCGGAAAGGTTTGACTCCGCTGAATAATGCATGATTGATTGGTACTGTAGAATGCTTTTACTGCACTCTTAAGTACCATGGGATTTGAACTCTCTCCTGTTCTAAGTGCAGTTTACAGAAATTCTTTATTTTCATATATCTTGGTACTTTAATTTTATGCTTGAATTAGAGGGGGTTATTTAATTGTGGGTTTGGCCCCGCGAACCCTAGCGATTACCACCCTACATCAATTGGTATCAGAGGAACCTGAAAAGTTTTCTCAAACTTTTCAATCCTTCTCCTGTTCTCGAAAATCTTTTGCATACACCCATTATGCTCTCCTATTATTATGATTCTGATAATTCCGAGGATTATGATTCCTGTGCTCCTCCCCCTTCCCTCCACTCAAATATCAATTCTTCGCGTGCTACTTATTATTTGCATAAATCTTCATTTGTCCCCTCCATTGCATACCCCTGCTATGAATCGAGGCGAGTCTCTTGTCAAGCCTACGATTCATATTCCCCTTCTTCCACCACTTATTCCCATGAATCGAGGCGAGTCCCCTCCCATGCCTACGATTCATATTCTCCATCATCCACTACATATCCTTCAGTCCGCCATTCCTCTAACTCGTATGATCTTCCGTCACCTTCCCCAAGAAAGAGACATTGGGTTGAGCTTGGAAGAAACAAGCAAGCTAGAGTGGAAGAGAGTAAGCAGAGGAGGGAAAGGGAAGAGAAAGAAGATGCCATTTGGGCAGGTTATGTGAAGAATTGGCGTGAGAATGATGCTAAGGAGATTTTAGAGCAGTGACGGAGAAGAGCAGCAGTCTTGATACAGTCTCACATCCGAGGGTTTATTCAGCGCCGATCCTTCAAGAAGATCACCAGAGCAGTCCTCGTGATTCAGTCACGCATGAGAGGATTATTACAGAGACAGTGGTACCAGACAATGCAGAGAGCTACTCTTAACGTTCAGAGATTTGCCCGCCAGTGGATTGAGCGCAGAAGGACATTCAGTCTGATGGTGGTAGTACCGCCCTATGAGCCTTCGCGCCGTTTGCTCACTTTTATTGATTTGTCACAGTGGTTTGATCAGTCACTTCTCAGCTCGGCTCACTTTTATGATGGGGAACGGGCCCTGCCCGTTGATCGTATTGCCGATCCGACTCCGCAGTTGCTTCCGGAGGGTCGCCGCGAGTCGAAATGATATATTAGTTTATATATTTTGAGTATATTTTAAGGGTTTGATGCAGCCCCCTTCCGGGCAAATCTGGACCATTGGATGCGATGAAGTTTATTATAAATAAGAGATTAGGGCTGCAGCAAAGGGGATCGAGATTTTGGGAAAGAACAAGCCGCCGGCTCCTTCCTGATTCCTTCGGTCACGCCACCGGTGCCGACGCCGGAGGCCCTCCTTGGTGCCGACTTCAAGAGAGGTTTGTATCTTCATCTCCTCACCCGCCATCTTCTCCATCTCCACATCCGCCGGCTCCTCCCTGCGTCTCTGCTCCCGCAGCCACCGCCGCTCCCTTCTCCAGCCGCGACAGCTGCCTGCAGGAAGCCCTCATCCGCCGGCTCCTCCCTGCGTCCCTGCTCCCGCAGCCACCGCCGCTCCCTTCTCCAGCCGCAGCAACCTCCAAACAGCCCCTGCAGATCCCGACAGTCCTCCTGCCTGCAGATTTGGTCGCCGCAGCAGCAATCGCCCTCCCCGACACTTCCTGCAGCCGGCCAGCCTCCCTGCAGATAACAAAAAAAAAGTTAACTTCATTAGCACTCCTGTTAAAGCTATGCCAATTCAAAGTGATTGGAAAGGTTTGACTCCGCTGAATAATGCATGATTGATTGGTACTGTAGAATGTTTTTACTGCACTCTTAAGTAACATGGGATTTGAACTCTCTCCTGCTCTAAGTGCAGTTTACAGAAATTCTTTATTTTCATATATCTTGGTACTTTAATTTTATGCTTGAATCAGAGGGGTTATTTAATTGTGGGTTTGGCCCCGCGAACCCTAGCGATTACCACCCTACATCAATTGGCTTCAGCGGACTCTTATATAAACCGAAATTTTTCGGGATGGCTTCAGCGGACTCTTATATAAACCAAAATTTTTGTCCACTATACTCGAATAGACAACGGTTTATATATAAACCTCTGTCTATTCGAGTATAGACAACGGTTTATATATAAACCGCTGTCTATTCGAGTATAGACAGCGGTTTATATATAAACCGCTGTCTATACTCGAATAGACAGCGGTTTATATATAAACCGTTGTCTATTCTATCCTGAACCCTAGAATAGACAGCGGTCCGCCCATACAGAAAAAAATTCCTGCATCCGTCACTGCACCTAATCAATTGTACCCCTTAGTCAAAGCAGTTTTTGAACTGCAAAATACATAAGAACACCAAAAAGTTACTTTTTGAGTGATTTACATGGGGGCATGTACACTACATTAGGTTCATTGGTTACATTGCATCAACCCATCAATGACATGACAACACTAAAAGATGGTCTACTTATTAATCGTTCTGATGGCTACAATTGTGCTATACCTTCCCATCTATGTGCAGCTCATCAATTAGACTGGATGAATGCTTGCATTGACAGTTTCATTGAGTTGACCACTCTGTTAGATATTTTATATTAAAAAATATATTTTAAAATATTTTATTGGAGCCTAGTTGGTGTTTGATGTTTGAGCTCCTCATATTTGATGGAAAAACTTCTAAACCAAAAAATGAAGTAAATTCAAATGTTTGGAGGGACACTTTTCATAATGAAAAAAATGATCATGTAGTCCCACCTTGCTTAACACCTCATATGTGAGTGAATATATAATGTAATTCACTCCTTCATATTTGTTCAAAAGAACATAAGAAGGAACTATGAACCACACACGCGCACACACCGGACTGGATCCGGATTTTGGATTTGGAATTTGAGGAATAATTGAATTGAATTGTATTTTTTTGTACAAATTAGTTTTGACACTTTTATCCTAAAACTCTGAGTTGCGTCGACTTCTCCAAGTTACGTCGACTTTGTTGCGTCGACTTCTCCCAGCCTGAGTCGACTTCTCCTTGCTTGTGTCGATAAGAACTTGACGCATGCGTCGACAAGAATGCGCTAAATTGACTTGCGTCGATAAGGACTCGACGCTTGCGTCGATTAGCAGTCCGTCAGCTTAACCTGTGTCGATAAGCCCTCGACGTGCCTTGATAAGGTCTCGACGCAACATGCGTCGATTTTTCTTGTCTTGCACTTGTTGTGCAAAAAATTTTAACTGCTTTTACGCATTTTTCTCGCCATCACTCCTATACATTGGAAGTCCAATGTTTATCTGCACGATTAAAACTTATCAATCATAACCGTTGCAATTTATTACGTCGTTTAATTCTTGCCGTTTTTTTATACTCCTATTTAGGAGAATTTTCCCGATTTCTTTGATACTCTCTCGAAATATTCGGCTCTCAGTTTTACTCTTGGGCTCTTGCTCTTTGACGATCTTCTATGCGATTTCATTGTTCTCAGGTTTGCTTCATCAAGTGGGTGTTCCAGTGCTCTGTACTTTTTTGGTGTTCACGCACATCGGACTTTCGGGATCTAGCTGAGTGTTGTACCTTGGAGAAGTGAGAATCAATTGAAAGTCCCGCCGGGGGGTGATGCTACTTCTTTAGGGCAGTGATCACACGTCTTACCCAGTTTCGATTCTAAACCATATTATATTCTGATATTTTTTATTTCTCATTGCATTGGTTACAAGTTTTTCATAATCTTTTTATTCAAGTTCTGAAATTACTATTATTATTTACTGGATTTTCAAAAACGGAAAAATTTATAAAATATAAGAATATATGTGTTGGATATTACATTTAATATTGCATTAATATTAAATGAATATTGCAATATATTCTCCCATCCTAAATATATTGCAATATATTGCATTAATATTAAATGAATATTGCAATATATTTATATTCTAAATATATTGCAATATATTGCAATATATTTATATTCTAAATATATTGCAATATATTGCAACAATATTTACATTGATTTTGTATCCTAAATAGGACGATTTCTATTTAGAAATTATGGAAGCACACGGATCAATGACGTGTCATATTGTTGTAATAGTATAAATACTCCTATGTGGATGAATAAAATCAATCAACATTTGTCCTCCAACATGGTATCAGAGCCTTAGGGCTAAAATACCTCTCCCGCTCCCCGCTTCCGTTAGTCTTCCTCTTTCCCCCGCACGAACAAACCACCGACCCCCGCCCACCAATCCGTCGCACCCCACTCCCACCTCCGCTCGGTGTACGCACGCCGCGCCCACGCCTCGCCTCCCGTACCACCAACAGACGGGCATCAGCCCTCTTCCAGCGGCCCCCGGCCACCGCCGACACTTCCAGCCCCTCTCAGGCATCGTCCACTTGATACCGCACATGCGGTGCTCCTCCTAATGCTCTTTCTGGTACCTACACCATTTTGTTTTGGCTTCTTTCCTCTTTATATGAGGCCGACCTAGTTTCTCTCTAGGCCGATCGTTGTTCTCCCGGGGTATCTGGATTTATATTCTTGATCGCCATGGCCGGGACCGGTGGCTCACCTACCGAATCTTTCACAACAAGTACACCCCCAACTACAGTGTCGTCCAACGGCTTCTCTCGCCTGGGACATGACCACAATACGCCTCAAATCACAACGATTCGTCTAGACGGCACCAACTATCTCCCGTGGTCTCGGGCTATTACACTTGCTTTGAAGAGTCGGCGATTGTTTGGCTATCTCATGGGCACTACACCCACACCTCGTTCAGATTCACTAGATTGGGTGCAATGGGAGTCGGAGAACTCCCTCGTCATGTCCTGGCTGACTAACTCCATGATCGAATCCATCGCTCGCAACTATTTCTTTCTGGATACGGCTGCAGACATTTGGCGAAGGGCAGAAACCACCTACTCCTGCCGCAGCAACGCGGCCCAGATCTTCCAGTTACGGCGAAAAATCTTCCTTCTTCGCCAAGGAGATCGCCCACCGTCTGCCTACTACCTCGAGTTCACCCAGCTATATCAGGAGTACGATCACTTCGACTCCATCACATTGGCGTTGCCTGAGGACGAGATTCTTGTTCGCGCACGGGAAGATCGCAACCGAGTTTTCGAGTTCCTTCATGGGCTCCATAGGGACTTCGACCAAATCGGCGTGCAGATACTTGGCCGCTCCCCCTTACCCTCTCTTCCAGAGGTTTTCAGCCTCGTTCTGCAGGAATTCGATCGGAGGCAAACTTGGACTTCGGAGCCTCCTCTAGATGGTTCGGCCCTGGCAGCCCATGCGGGCCTACGTACGGCTCGAGATTCTCGGCCGAGGTCAACTGACAAGGATCACCTGCTCTGTGACTATTGCGGAAAGAACCGTCATACCCGAGAGACTTGCTTTCGGCTTCATGGGTTCCCTACACCCCGAGGTGGCTCTTCCTCTCGTGACGGTCGCGGTCCTAGCCGCACTTTGGGTCGCTCTACCCAGCCTCGCTTCGCGGACCTGTCTGATGTTTTCGACGAGCCACAGCTTCCGCCAACTCCGTCAACAACCACTTTGACTCTGACGCCTGATGAGGTTCTTGCTTTCCGTTGACTGATGCAGGGTCCAGAGCCACATGCCTCTTCGTCCTCATATGCCCATCAGGGGCCTTCCGGTGCTCATGCTGCCGCCACCTGTCCCTCTACTCATTGGATCATTGATTCTGAAGCAACGGACCATATGACCGGCTCCTCCTCAGGTTTTGTGTCCTACCTTCCGTTGTCCGGCTGGGACAAAGTGAGCATCGCTGATGGTTCCCTCTCTCCCATTGCCGGAAAGGGCTCCATCCCATGCTCCTCCCTAACTCTTTCCTTTGTCCTTCATGTTCCGAACTTTACCCGAAATCTTCTTTTTATTAGTCATATAACCAATTCTATGAACTGCTCAGTAACTTTCTTTCCTTCATGCATTTTTCAGGACCTGAAGACAGGAACGGTGATTGGAACTGGTAGCCTGGTGGACGGGCTCTATGTGTTCGATTCTTCCACCACTGTCTCTCCTCCCCGAGCCCTCCATGTGGATCGGACAACTACTTTGGAGTCCTGGCACTGCCGGCTAGGACATCCGTCTACCAATTCGATGAAACGTTTATTTCCTACTTTTTCGTCTGCATTAGTTGATAACTTTCGCTGTGATACATGTGATCGGGGTAAAAATCATCGTAACTCTTTTAATCACATTTCTTCTCCTAGTACTGCTCCTTTCCATTTAATTCATAGTGATGTTTGGGGCCCTTGCCGGGTTGCATCGATTTCGGGTGCTTTTTGGTTTGTAACTTTTATAGACTGTTTTTCACGTACCACCTGGGTCTATCTTATGAAAGCAAAAAATGAAGTTTTTCCCTTGTTCCAGCGGTTCTACAACATGGTCTCTACCCAATTCTCGACCCCCATCAAAATTCTTCGCACCGATAATGACCGAGAATTCATTGATTCCACTTTCGAGCAATACCTCGCTGATCGTGGAATTATCCATCAGACATTCTGCGCCTACTCACCTGCCCAAAATGGGGTGGCTGAGCGAAAAAACCGCCACCTATTGGAAGTCACTCGGTGCCTCCTCCTCCACATGCAACTCCCTAAATACTACTGGGGGGACGCTGTACTCACCGCAGCTTACCTTGTAAACCGTATGCCATCCCATGTCCTCGGTTTCAAAACTCGCCTCACCACACTTGGGGTGCCACCTACCACTCTCCAACCACGTGTTTTTGAGTGTGTTTGTTTCGTCCATATCCACCACCGCCCGAAACTTGATGCTCGTGCGCACAAGTGCGTATTCATTGACTACTCCCCCACTCAGAAGGGATATAAATGTTTTGACCCAGTCAACAAGAAGGTTTACGTTACCATGGACGTTACCTTTCGGGAATCTGAGGGCTACTACGGGTGCTCACTTCAGGCGGGGGCTCTCCCCACAACGGAAGTAAGTCCCCTACCTTACTCTGACACCCCTCTACCTATTCCTCCGGTATACCATCCCTCTCAGTCTACACCCCCTACTCCTTGCGCCCCTCCTGTCAAGGACCCTGTCCCTAAACCTGTGCAGGTTTATTCTCGTCGACCCAAGGGATCGAACACGCGGCCCGCCATCTGGATATCAGACCGCCCACCCGACCCGTCGTCAGGATCCATCATCCCTACAGAAGGTACCTCCACTCAACATCCATTATCCCAGTTTGTTTCTTACTCATCCCTGACAGCTTCCCATGGAGCATTTGTTTCCTCTTTGTCCACTGTCTCTATCCCCACTTCATGGCAGGTTGCCCTTTTCGACGACATGTGGAGGTTAGCAATGCTCGAAGAAATGAGTGCCCTGGAAAAAAATGGCACATGGGACCTGGTCCAACTACCACCAGGAAAGAAGGCTGTTGGATGCAAGTGGGTATTCGCCGTCAAACAGAACCCCTCGGGCATTGTAGAAAGGTACAAGGCACAACTAGTGGCAAGAGGCTTTACTCAGACAGAGGGCATAGACTACCAGGAGACCTTCGCTCCTATTGCAAAAATGAATTCGATCAGAATCCTCATGTCTTCTGCTACTTGCAAGGATTGACAACTCTGCCAATTGGATGTGAAGAATGTTTATCTTCACGGCGACCTGGAAGAAGAAATCTATATGGCTCTCCCTCCGGGACTCACCCCCAGTGGATCAAAAGGGAAAGTGTGCAGATTACGGAGGCCACTCTATGTCCTGAAACAATCAGCCAGGGCCTGGTTTGGAAGATTCCACAAAGCCATGCACAGGTTTGGGTACCGCCAGAGCAATGCCGACCACACCCTCTTTATCAGAATCAATAAGGGGAAGTTAACCGTCCTGATTGTCTACGTTTATGATATCATAATCACTGGGGATGACAAGGAGGATATTCAGGCACTGAAGGAGAAGTTGGCAAAAGAATTCGAAGTAAAAGATTTGGGAAATCTCAAATACTTTCTCGGCATTGAAGTTGCACGGTCAAAGCATGGCATTTTCCTATCACAAAGGAAGTATGTCCTCGACCTCCTTGAAGCCACTGGGATGAGCGGATGTCGACCTGCAGACACCCCAATCGAAGCCAATCACAAGCTCAGCAGAGAAGATGGCGATGTGATCGACGACATTCCCAGTTACCAGAGGCTGGTAGGGAAGTTAATCTACTTATCTCACACTCGTCCAGATATCTCTTATGTCGTGGGAGTTCTCAGCCGTTTCATGCACTCTCCAAAGGCCCGTCATATCGATGCCGCATATCGTGTCCTCCGCTACCTCAAGTCCTCACCAGGGAAGGGAATCATGTTCTCACCAAATAAAGAGTTGACTATTGAAGTTTACACTGACGCAGACTGGGCTGGATCACCTACCGATAGGCGCTCTACAACCGGATATTGTTCCATGGTTGGTGGAAATGTGGTCAGCTGGAGAAGCAAGAAACAACATGTGGTTGCTAGATCCAGTGCTGAGGCCGAGTTCAGATCGGTCGCACATGACATTTGTGAAGGATTATGGGTCTCCACAATCCTGAAGGAACTTGGGCTTAAAGGAAGTGAGCCTATCAGATTGTATTGTGATAATAAGGCTGCAATATCCATTGCCCACAATCCGGTGCAGCATGATCGTACAAAACACATTGAGATTGACAGACATTTCATCAAGGAAAATATCGACCGAGGAACCGTTGTTATTCCTTTCATACCGTCTGACCAACAGTTGGCCGATGTTCTCACAAAGGGTCTAAGTTCCAGTATGTTCGCAGATATTATTGGCAAGTTCGGCTTGGCTGACATCACACGCCCAACTTGAGGGGGGGGGGTGTTGGATATTACATTTAATATTGCATTAATATTAAATGAATATTGCAATATATTCTCCCATCCTACATATATTGCAATATATTGCATTAATATTAAATGAATATTGCAATATATTTATATCCTAAATATATTGCAATATATTGCATTAATATTTACATTGATTTTGTATCCTAAATAGGACGATTCCTATTTAGGAATTATGGAAGCACACGGATCAATGACGTGTCATATTGTTGTAATAGTATAAATACCCCTATGTGGATGAATAAAATCAATCAACCTTTGTCCTCCAACAATATGAAAAATTTCCAACACACCCATGTACCGGGCTTGACAAAAACTCATTATTAGGATACTTTATGCATGAATTTCAAACACACTTCACAACCCTTCATAAATATCATAAGCAATGAGACAAACCTGCGTGGGAAAATGTGTTAAACACCACTTGCCAACAAACCCCTTGGGCATTTTCATCTTTGGGCTTTAACAATCCCACTCAAGCTGGAACATTATATATCGATCATTCTCATCCCCGTACCCTCCCCCTCCCTGCCACCCCTCATTCGGCTCCCTGCATCACCTCCAACCACCCCTGCTTTACTAACAACCACCCAGCACCACTCCCCACCACTATTCCCAACCCCACAACACTTCCTTCCGTGGAACCGCCTTCCCAAAGCCGCCCCTTCCGGATCAGTCCCAATCTGGAAATTTTAGCCCGAATCCGATCTCAAATTATCGGATCTACCCTCCCCGCCCGGATTTACCCATACATCGTTGGATCTACCTATTTCCGTTCCGAATCCACTATCCATCGCCGAGGACAGCCACCAACATCGTTTTCCACACCTCTGGTTCCACCTCAGATCGTCGCACATGCATTTCCGGCTCCGGATTCTTCAGTGCCTTGGTCAGCCCACTATTTGGTGAGATTTCGTTGTATTGGTTTATCATTTTCAGCATTTATTTATTGGGTTGAACATTTTATATTTGTTTGAAAAAATAATATCGTAGAATTTTATCCTAGATTATTATTGTGATTTGCAGAGTTTATTCGTCGCGCGCTCTAACTTTGGCCCTCCACGCGGAAGAAAGCCTAAGGCTGCCTCGCTTGAATACATTTCTTTGCCTTGCTTTAAATATTCTGCGTGGGATGTTTTAGTTATTATCTAACTGTGGCTTAACCGTCGGATTTGCATAGCATGTAGGGTTAAGTCGCAGATTTTCCGTCGCCTATAGATTCGTCCTGCGTCACCATGTGTGAACAAGAGCATCACCAGGGATCCAATTAGCATAGGTGGGATGCGCGGGGTCAGGAGGAGCATCAGTGGGATGATGATGTTTGCGTTGAAAGCGCAAAAAAAAGGCAAAGGAGACACTCCAGTCAGGATAACCCGGTCTGATTAATTTGGAAGCAGTCCCAACATTTCTAGATGCACTGGAAATAATTGTGAGTGTAGTGGTAGCAGGAAGTAGTGGTGGAGTGGCCATAGTTCAACTTTAGCAGAGTAGTTGGGGCAACGAGCTCGACTAGCTGGATTAGCGAGTTCAGACTAGCGAGTTTTGTTGAACAAGCGAGATTAGTCGTAGAAGTCTCATCGTAGCAGAGAGCTCGCAAGAGGGATGATAGTGAGTTCAGCGATGAGCAACTAGCGGAGCAGCTCGATCAATGAGAGGTGGATTAGCGAGTTCAGACTAGCGAGTTTTGTTGAACTAGCGAGATTAGTCGTAGAAGTCTCATCGTAGCAGAGAGCTCGCAAAAGGGATGATAGTGAGTTCAGCGATGAGCAACTAGCGGAGCAACTCGATCAATGAGAGGTGAGTTCCCCTCATTCCACCACAAACTTTAAGAACAAGCGGGAGGGGGGCCTTAGTTTAGGCCCTCGATCTCGATCAACACAGGGAGCAGATTTGCTGAGCTTGTCGAGCTGGTTCACGAGCCTAGAATCGGCGGGATTTGAGATCGTTGGGACCTAACAGAGGTGGGTTTTGCAAGCCTTGATTTGCGAGACCTAACATCGCTGGATTGGGTGGGTTCGACTGAGTTCTTGGATCGGCGGATTATGTGGGTTCTGTGTTCCGAGATCGGTGAGCAACAAAACCAACAAGCTTTGAGAAGTGAACTAAACCTGGATGATTAGATTTGCCTATAAAAATTTGGTGGATGAGATAAGTACCAGAACCATGGAAGCTGTTTTCAAGATGATTTCGTGTGAGGCCAGGGTTATTCACGCGAAACCGAAAAATAGTTTGTGTGAGGCCAGGAGTCATGGGAGGATCCAAGTGCAGATACACCCGAGCAAATGCCCGGGGGTAAATTCTGAGAAAAATTAAAAGGCTTGTGATGAATTTGTAAGGAGGCAGTACCTAGAGTCAAAATTAGGCATTTATGCCTTGCATTTCCAGCTGCTGTCGGAGCGTACTTTCGTAAGAAAAAGAGAACCTCTAGTTAGCGATGACTCTATTTATCTTTTCACTTCTTTTCTGCTCATGTTGTTTGCTATCAAAAAGAGTCATTTCTACGGTTCCTTGCTTCGTTTATCCAATAGAAACATGACCTTCTAGCCTCTTATTCTTCTCCCCCCCCCCCCCCAAAAAAAAAAAAATCCTTTCTGCACTTCCTTACTTCCTTTATCCAGCGAGAGCGAGCTAACAATGAACATTTCGCTTAGAATATGGCCTTCTACGATCCATCGCTTTCTCCACTCTTAAGAGCCATGAAATCGTGCGTTAGCTAAATGGTTGTCGTCGGCGATGTTGCGGAAGCATGAGGTGTCCGCGTCCTCTCAAAACCCTCAATAGATAGACAGGGCGGTCTCCATTTTTTCCTCCATTCTTATTTTTATTTTCTTTTTTTATTACATTTTTTTCTCTATTATCTGTCAACTTGTCTTCTTTAATCTTTTTCTTTTTAATGTTTTACTCTCTTAGTTATCTAATTCTTATTTTAGTTGAATAGAAGATAGGAAAATACTTAGTGCTTCATACATCCACATAGGGGCTTAATATAGGAATTACTTGGACTCACACACTTACATACACAATGTGGGACTAAACCCCATACACATACAAATAGCCTAATATAATAATCTCAACTCTTCCCCTCAAGCTGGAGGGGAAACCTCAAGCTTGACAACATCAATGAAAAAAGGTAAAAAGTGGTAGGCAAAGGTGGAACAGACTGGTGACTGGGGATACTTCCATACACGGCACACCCACACAAAGAAACCACACACAAATCCACGAGACCGCGGGGATAACACCACACACACGGATCTACGGGACCGCGGGGATAACACCTCACATACGAATTTACGAGACCGTGGGGATAATACCTCACACACGAATCTACGAGACCGCGGGGATAACACCTCACACACGAATCTACGAGACCGTGGGGATAACACCTCACACACGAATTTACGAGACCTCGGTGATAAGAGAGAAAGGGAAAAAGACAACCACCAAGGACCATACCACCTACCAATCATCAAGGAAACTTGGTGAGACACAAACAACATGCGAAATACGCCTAGAGGCCGCGTGGGACTAAGGCGAACAACGGGAAAGATCATTCGGGTTAGGGTTGATATCGAGTCGAGTTCGAGCGACTTTGGCTCAGCTCGAAATCGAAATTTTCGACTAGAACTCGGCTCGAAATCGAAATTGATTTCAAGTCGAGTCGGCTCGACTCGAAATAGCTCGATTTCGAGTCGGCTCGAAATCAAATCCGAGTCGGCTCGAAATCAAATCGAGTCGGCTCGAAATTGAGCAAATTTTTTTTTTATTCCTTGTTTGCTCAAAATTAAATTGGGCAACCTATAAATTTAGCAAATGAAACACTTAAAACATTTTTTTTATTTAGATTTAAATTTATTATTTTTAAGCTTAAAATAAAAATATATTAATAAATACATAATTTTTTTTAATTAATTCGAGTTGATTCGAATCATATTTCGAGCGATTCAGGCCTGACTCGAAATCGACTCGAAATCAGATTCGAGTCAAATTGAATTGACTCAAATTGAGTCGAATCAATTTTAAACGATTCCGATTCGGCTCAATTTTCGAACGATTTTTGAGCGATTTTCGAGTTTCGAATAATATGCTCAGCCATAATCCGGGTCTCCCTCATCCCAAACACCCCCTCACATGAAACTCACGTGCAAATAGGCATAAAAAACACATGAAACATCGAGGAAGACACAAATAAAACAGCAAAAAACACTCCATTATCCCCATCATCGAGAGAAGCTAGCAGCGGGAACAATATCTGTGGCAGGAAAAACAGTTGAGACCATCGACAGTCCGACAACAGCAACAGGCAGCAAAGCAGAGCAAGCACAACATCTGTGCTGAGCAGCAACGGCAGAACAGGGAGGCGGAACAGAAGCAGAGCTGGAGGAGGCACGACACGGCAGATCTGGAGGAGGCACGACAGATCTGTGGAGCAGATGGAGGCGGCACGATAGCTAGCAGCGAGAACAATATCTTTGGCAGGAACAACAATGGAGACCATCAACAATCTGACAGCAGCAGCAAAGCAGAGCAAGCACAACACCTGTGCTGAGAAGCAGCGGCAGAACAGGGAGGCAGAACAGCGGCACGACAGATCTGGAGGAGGCACGATAGATCTGGAGCAGATGGAGGCTTCAGAGGAGGCGTCGAAGGAAGAAGCTGGCCGGACGATGCTATCAACGGTCGGGAAAGCAGGCAGGATCGACGTCTGGAGGCAGCAGCACGGGAGAAGTCGGGAGGCTGCAATGACTGGCCCGGAGCAGTCGATGGTGGTTGAAGAAGCTGCAACGATCTGGCGGCGGTGAAGCATGCGTGATCAGGAGGCGGTGATGCAAGCAAGATCTGGCGTCGATGTCGCCGGCGGGAGAAGCAGCATCGTGGAGACCAAGAGCCGGGATCGGAGCCCCTCCTGTCGATGGAATCAGCGACCGACTTCGTCGACAGGAGCGGGTGAGGCGTTGGAGGAGAACGCTGGAAGAAGCGCCGCGGGATTAGGGCTCCAACGTAGCAGGAAGGCGAGCGCGGTCGAGGTGGAGGGACTTCGTGTGGAACCAGAAGAGGAAGTGCGGCCCGTGAGCGGAAGCAGCTGGCCAAACCGAACCGGGAGCCAATCCTACGCTCTGATACCAAGTTGAATAGAAGATAGGAAAATACTTAGTGCTTCATACATCCACATAAGGGCTTAATATAGGAATTACATGAACTCACACACTTACATACACAATGTGGGACTAAACCCCATACACATACAAATAGCCTAATATAATAATCTCAACTGTTTTCTTGTTCCTCATTTTTATGCCTACTCATTCTTACATCTCTTCTTTTCTGCTTCATTTTCTTGATTTTTGGTTTCTTTTTATTTTGTTTTCTTCCTGATCCTATTCTTCTAATAAGAGAAACTTTTTATATAGAACGGGTTGAAAGTTTTAAAACAGTTATGAGTTAAGAAGTTTATTATCATTTCAAATTTTTGAGCCTCAAATTAATAAAGTGAAGAACACAGTTAATATTTAAATTGCTATTTGTTTAACTTAATTTCTTTCAAGTGTGCCCGGGTTAAGATAAATTTCTAGTTCCGCCACTGTCGGGAGTATTCACGTGTGAGTAGAGCAACCGGAGATTTCGCCTAGCACCGATAGCATGTGAGAATTTGAAATATAATAAATATTATTCCAAAAAATCTTAGTATTACATAGAAACTCCACTCTTTATATAGAAAAGAGGAGAAAAAAGAACATATAATTGGAGGTGTGAGATACAAGAGAGGGAAAATAAGGTACAATAGACCCATTTTGGGCTTTTCCAACTTGAGGCTTTAAAAGAGATTTTATCTTTATGAGCTCAGCGTTATGAGTTCCATCTGCCTCAAACAATTCATGCTCAAAGATACAATGCTCAAACTGTGCTTAGTACAACGCCCCCATTTAGATGGATAAACAACGGTTTTAAATCACTGCTTGAAGAGTTTGTTGTTATTTTGCTATAGAACAACTACAATATTGTGCAAACTTGCTTGGAACATAATTTTGAATTGAGGCCTTAGCTGGGGGTGTAAGCAGTTTAATTTGGGTCGGTTTGGACCCAGTCCAAACAATTCATTTTACTTTTGTTCGGTTTTAAGTCAGTTTTATTTGTTCGATTTTACATCTCTTACTGCATAAGAGCCACTAAATGCTTGGAGGTTGTAGAAAATTTTGAAAGTTAGGCAAATTTTTGATGCAACTCATGTTTGCATCTTTATTTTACTTTATTTAGAGTATTTTTGTAGCTCATGTCTTCGCGCATATTATATTTTATGTTTTCACACACGTTATATCGCACACTATCGTTCGACTTATTTGAGTGATCGACCAATACGATCATGAATGTATTGGTTCGTCAAATTAGGAATAGTATTAAATTGAGCAAGTTATAAACCAAGGATTTTTATTATTACCGTGAGAGAGTACTTAAAAATTGCATTGATGCTACTCTTCAATTAAAAAAATTAAAAGGAAAAAAAACCTTATTTATTGAGAAAACCGTCTCCTCATGAAACCTCCTCTTTCTCATAGCTGCCCCCTCCTTTTAATATTCCCTCTAATTAATTTCCTTTACTATTGAAGTTGAAACCTACCACCTATTCCTTTTAAGCTATTACTTTTTATGAAATCTAACTATCCTAAAGAAACGGTAGCCCGGTAAGAGCAACGCCAATTGGTCGCTATTTTTTGGATTTTTGCCGAAATATTTTCCTCTAGCCGATCGCTATTTGCGTCAGTATTTATGTCGATCCTCTCTCTCCTATAAATTTAGAGGAGGGGGAGAGGAAATGCCGCGCACTGCATATATTTTTTATTATTTATTTTTTAATTATTTAATTAGATTTTTTATAAAATTTCTATGTTAATCTATGAGCTCTATAACCGCTAATATACTTTTCTAATTATGACATATAATATATCAATAAAATCGTTTTTCGAGACCTACAAAATGAGACCAATATTGAATAATTATTATTTATCATACAAAGGAAAAGAGAAGATGGTTTTTTGATTAAATAATATAATATAAAAAAATTAATAAAAATAATAAATTATTATTATAATTGTATAACCCGTAATTCATCGAGATCAGAAGTACCCAAGAAGATGACTATTCGCAGACCATTAGGCGAGCAGAGGCGAGCTTGGGCGAGCAGAGGCGAGCTTGGGCGAGCAGAGACGAGTTTGGGCGAGTACCTTGCGAGTATGGGCGAGTAGACCCATACTACTCGCTAGCAAAAGCGAGTTTGGGCGAGCAGAGGCGAGTTTGGGCGAGCAGAGGCGAGTTTGGGCGAGCAGAGGCGAGTTTGGGCGAGCAGAGGCGAGTTTGGGCGAGCAGAGACGAGTTTGGGCGAGCAGAGACGAGTTTGGGCGAGCAGAGACGAGTTTGAGCGAGTACCCCCCCCCCCAGGTTTCCTCTATAAATAGACCCACAGGGGTGCTAGAAAGGACACTTTTGGAAAAGGTAGAGGTCCCCCCAAGTGGATACTCGTCAAGTCCATGTCTGTCTAGTACCTCATCCAGTCTTTTGGTTGCGGAGGGGAAGTTTCTCCCAAACTTCTGGGTACGTGGTGGGACCTCCCTGCTGGAGCACTTTGGGTGTGCTTATAGATAGTTTTCTCTCACCCGCGATAACCATTTGAATTGTGGCGTCGGACCGCAAAATCAGTAACTTTAGGCTGCCTTGATCCAAATTTTGGAGTAGGGATTTACCCGGCTTCAACAATAATTATTATATGTATATACTTATTTTTGCATATAAATATATAAATATATAAATATATATACATAAAAATATCATGTTTTTCAAATATAGAGAACATGATTGAAGTTTCTCTAACCATGTTCTTCATATTTGGAGAACATGGTACAATGAGGATCTCTAAATATAGAGATCCTCATTGTAGTTCTAAGAAGAAAACAACGAGTCTTGCAATCATTGTCATTTTCCACCTAAGCCTGCAACCCCAGTTCCAGCCTCCCTCAGTTTGGGCTACGTATTTCACGCGAGGGACTAGGTATCTTTCTCACTGAACTCATGTCTCTCTCACTGTTAGTTTTAAGATTTATGCTCAGTATTATTTGACCACTAAAATCAGAGCTTGCTTGATTAAGAAAACGCTACTCTTGTTTGCCGGTAATTCCAAAATTGTGCTTGAATTCCTTTCTTGCTAAGGCATGTAGAACAATTAAACATATCGTTGAATGCGAGCGAGCGTTAGACATTTTTTGCGAGTTTATGAAAACTTGGACGGTTATCGATTGAAAATGCTCAATCCAAGAATCCACTGGCGCCACTTAGTTAAAAATTGTTTTTCAAATTTTATAGTTTTAACTCGATTCCTGGCTTCTAGTATACATCAGTTTTGGGATGCCGGTAGTTGAATTTATTTTGCTATTAAATGATTACATTTTTAGCTCAAAATATATCTGATAATGTCCACTGCTTTTGTGCTTATTTATTTTAGAAGTAAAATTGTAGGCATATTCAGTTTTCTCAGTTTCAAGCTTTGGAAAACCGACATGAACCAGGGCGGTGTAAAGGTGTAAATGTCGGTTCGGTCCGAGTAGTTCGGGTGGGTTAGGTGGATTTCAGTTTTTAATGCACACCCAGTGTTGGCCTATGACCCCCTTGATCATGACGAAGTCCTCTGACAACTGAAGTTTAATTTTCAGCAAGGCCGAGAACATATGGTTCACCAGGAACATCCATCGCTGACCATCATCTACGAGAAAGGAAATACAGTGTTCGTTAAGCTCCATCCACACATGCGGATCTCCGTTGCATATCAAGTGCATCCTGAACTGTTGGCTCGTTGCTATGGAACCTTCCTCGTACTCAGAGGCTCTATAATGTTTATAGTGACCAAAACATAGCTAGATTCATCCAATGTTTCACGTGTCACATCTAAAATTGGTATGGGGACCACCTAGGGCTGTTCACGAACCGAATCGAATCGAATATCTCTTCAATCGAATCCAAATTTCACATATAATGCAGAGATTCGGATTCGGATTCGTTCGAATATTCGGATTCAGATTCGGATTCGAATTCGATATGAAATGTTGGATTCGAATTCGGGTTCGAATTAAGATTCGAATTTGAATTCGATTTTTTCTAATAGGAATAATTAAATATATAATTTTATTAAATATATATAATTTTATTTAAGTAATTTTACTATTCGCGAATACTTCGAATAGGGATAAACGTATTCGGATTCAAAAATTATTCGAATTCGGATTCGAATTCAAAAATTACGAATATTTATCGAATCTTCACGAATCGAATCTCGAATTATTCACGAACTATACTATTTGTTAGTAGCCCTAGGACCACCCAAGTTAAGCTTCATTATCAATAGACGCATAAAGAGGAGCTCTTCCAATGACAATGCTAAACTTCTTGGGGAGAGTATTGATACACGCACCACCAGCAACATCTTTAGAAAGCCCTGGACCACATGAGACAATGATATGAGATGGACAGTGCCTGTTATCAAATCCAACTTACAGGAGATTTTTGCAATTTCAAAAGCTAGAAGAGTGCAGCCTCTAATTATGCTAACTCTAGACGTTGATTATGTTTTTTTTGTTTCCGCCTGTGATGTCCTGCCTGTGATGTCCTGCATCAATATAAATAATGAGTCAGTGTCGATTTTTCAATGTAAACCTACTGAGAGTGGAAATTCTTTGATGACTCTTATATTGATATCTCAACTTTTTATGTAGATAAAATAATAATAAGATGTCTTGACCAGCTATTTTTTTCTTCTTTTAGGAACACACCATTTTAAGGAAAGACATGATGTACTTAGGCTCCGTTTTGCATGGTGGTGATGGTCGTAAACGCATGGGTTAAATCGTCATTCGTTAAGGATCACCTAACAAAATCATTTGTTTGAACATAAAAGTGGATGAAGTTCCTTAGGTGGGCGTTAACGAATGACAATTTAACCCTCATGTTCATGACCGCCACCTCCGTGCCGAACGGAGCCTTAGTCATTAGTGAGAGTATGACAAAAGATAGGGCACAATGACGGCAAAGGATCCATATAGCCAACCCCACTATAGTGGGATAGAAGGCTCGAGTGTTGTTGTTGTTAGGAACACACCACTAACTTCTAACTGCAGAGCTTTCTATCACCTAGATCCATTATTGTAAAAGAAAACTAGATTACATCCTTCTCCTACTTTTTGACGGTTTAAACAATTGCAGAGTTGCCAAGCATAATATTAAGTAATAACCTCTGTTTCCATGTTCAAAATAACATGTTTTTTCTGATATGAACTAGCCTTATATGAACTTCCTGTAAGCACTTAATAGTTATGTTTTTTTTTTTGACTTTTTAAAATTATTGTTTCATATTTTTAGTAAAAGGGGAGCCTTGGCGCACCTGTTGAGGTGTTGCCGTGTGACCTTGAGGTCATGGGTTCGAGTCCCGGAAGCAGCCTCTTGCAAAAATGCAAGGTAAGGTTTGCCTACATTTCACCCTTATGATGGAACCCTTCTCCGACCCTCGCTCCGCGGAGATGCCTTGTGCACCGGGCTGCCCTTATTGTTTCATATTTCAGTATGTTGGTCAGTTCATGAATAAAACTCCACATGCAGGAAATATCATACTTGAAAGAGATTCCTGTGGTGATCATGTCTTCTGAGAACATCCCAACTCGAATTGAGAAGTAATGTCCTAATCACTCTTTTACCTGTTTTTTAAATTGCTTGAAGTTAGAAAATATGTTATTGATTTTATTGGATTTTGGTGTTTGGTTGTCGTTAGAAATCAATCTTGATTTTAAATTCTACAAACATCTTCAAAAATCTCTCATGATGATTTATTTCCGTACGCACGATAAATACAACAAAAACCATACCTACAACAACTACATGAGCTTTCTTAGGCTCCGTTTGGGGGGACTTATTTTCACCGGTCATGCGGTTACGACCACATGAACCAGACCTTAATTTTGGTCCGGTTCATGCGGTCGTAACCGTTTGACTGGTGAAAATAAGTCCCCCCAAACGGAGCCTTAGTGTTGAGAACTTAGTCTCACATTGGGAACTTCATGTAAAATTATGCACTTAATATGGATCTCGGGCGGCGTCCCACTCAGCCTGTAACCAATTGATTTTGGATTGAATGCTTATGTTCTGATATTACATCTAAGTATCAATAAAACCCAACGGCGCATTCTCACGTCCATTCCACGTGGCGTGCTCAACACATGCCACCCGAATAAAAAAGAAGTCCACTATACGAACAGCTACATCCGAGTGTTAAGAATACATCCCAAATTGGGAAACTCATGTTGCACATTTAGGCTGTGTTTGGATTCTCCATTCCTGCAACACCCGGGCTAGAGCTCAGGTGTCCACTCGGAAAGGCATATATTTGCCGTTTTTGGCCAAGCAGACCGCGAACGAGCCACGGGGCTTTGTTTGGCGGGATTCCGGTCTGCCTTCGGTGGCTGCCGTGTCGATGCCAAAGCAGAGAAACAAACATACCCTTAATATAAGTCCCTAGCCCTTCCACCCATAACAAATTGATATTGGATGGAGCTTATGTTCAAACATGGTAAAATAAACAGTCAGCCGGGTCTAATTATCCAGTTCAACTTGATCCAAATAAACAAGTCCATATACCAATTAGTTTATAGGCCAAGCTCTAACTTTTATTTAATAGGTGCTTGGAGGAAGGTGCCGAAGAATTCATGCTGAAGCCGATCCAAAAATCAGATGTGAAGCGGCTGCGGTGCCATGTGAAGAGCCTCAACGACCCTTCTCTTGGCAGGTTATGCCTGGGAAGATAAAAAAAAAGCGTGAGAGAGCTTTACTCAGACAAATGTAAAGCTTGCTCTTATCAAATTTGTGATGAAAAAAATAATTTGCTCATTAATTGAATAAAAGATTTGTGAACTAATCCCTAAATAGCTTGCAATCTCTAGTTTTTTTCTACCACCGAGGGTTTTGAATATTAATTTGTAATTTAATTGGATGCAAATGCTTTAAGGTTTAGGGTTGTAAATGAACTGAGTCGAGCTTTCTCTTGGCAGGTTAATATCATTGAATGATAATGTGCCGGTGCATCAGCACTCGCGCCAAGATGCATGCGCGAGATGGATGCACTCGCAGCCATTGAATGTGCTCCACATCTTTCAGGCCAATCATATAAAGACAGTTGTAACCTCCACCAACTTTTCCAAGCATTGATTAATTATCCTAAATGTACATGTTCATGATGAGCCTTTTATTAGCCCCCAATCATTACTTTTAATCTATTTGTATTTTCTTGGTAAAATATCCAAGTCCCTGAGGTTTTGAGGCATTTGAAATTATAATTATTATAATATCCACATCAATGCCATGTAGTTGCCTTTTCATTACCTAGTTAGCAAAAATCATTAAAAAAAGATAACAAAATGTTAAGTAGGACTAATTTCAAACCAGTTCAAAATCTTAGGGACTAATATCAAACAAATAAAATTTTAGGGACTTGTTTCAAATGACCCTCAAATTTTTATGAATCATTTTATACGTCGTAAGGAGTTAAGGGGCGAGGGGGGGATTGAAACTCTTAAGAAGTTTGTAATGTTTGTGAGAACCAGTTGAAATAGTCACACTAAGGCTCCGTTTGGGGGGACTTATTTTCACCAGTCAAGCAATTATGATCGCATGAATTAGGACTTAATTAAGGTCTGGTTCATGCGGTCATAACCGCTTGACCGGTGAAAATAAGTCCCCCCAAACGGGGCCTAAAGAACAGTGAGAGGGCATCCTTTTAACAAATAATTTTAACACAGCTTTTACCACTTGTTTAATCCATATGGAATAGAGCTTTTCACATAGTAATTACTAGTTAAATTTGGGATCAAATAGAGCCAGCGTGATAAAACAAAATGCATTCATGAATAAAGTTACATTAAAAAAATTTTAAATATACAAATTAAATTATTTATTAAAAATTGAACATTTTGTAAAGGAAGAAACATAAGATTAAAAAGCAATGCAAATAAAAAATTTAATAAAAATTAAATGAATAAGCACATATTTTTAAAGTAATCTAAAACACAAAAAATTGACATGCATACAATGCAAAGAGTTAGGCTCTGTTTGGCGACACGCTTTTAAGTTCCAAGTATTCATGAAAAATTTGATATATTTGAAAATTTATTTATTTATTGGTAACAATGTATTGTAGACAAGCCATTCATTATTATGGAGGTTTAATTATGTTTAAGCTTTCATCATTTGCAATCGAAAAGCACTAACTCTTGTTTACGTCTGAAACTCTGCTAAAATCCGAAGCCGAGGGTGTGTTGCACTGCACCGTGCAGTGCATCACATCCAACGGCTACGAGTGCATCAGCGCTCGCGTTGAGATGCGTGCACGAGTGCTGATGCACTGACAGCCGCTGTATGTTGCACTGCACGGTGCAGTACAACACTCCCCCTTTCCCGTTAAAATCGGGATAAATTCACGCAGTTGATTTAGGTATGGATATCACGTCCAAAATGGTGCTTGATGGGGTTCCCCCTAGAAAAATCCTGACACAAGTCAAAGGCATCCGACCAAAGGCGCGCAAGAGAACCAGCCCAAGCATGTGAACCGTGCGTGCATACCGCACCCACTCAAAGGGGCCCAGAAACAGTCCCAAAGACTCGAGCACGGACGACCCGCGTGCGCCCGCAGACAACGCGCACGACTAACACACCCACGCGGCCAGGGCGCGCCCCTCCGGTCGCCTTCACCGGCCTCCGCAGCCTCCGGCCGCCGCCGGCCGCCGCCGACCTCTGCCTCAGCCACCAGGCAACCTGCCCGGGCCATTCGGGAGGCACGCCTGTCATTTCCTGAAAATTGGTGATCCAGGTGATCGTAACGGAGCGACGTCATTCGTCAACACAAAATTCCCCCCAGCGCAATTACCAGCATGTCCCTCCAAAAAACTATAAATAGACCCACATGGGCCTCATTTGAAGGCTAGCAACTCTAGAGGCTAGAGAGAGCTCTGACATTTTCTGGTGAGGACGTGAGACTTAGATCGTTCCTCTGCTCGGAATTTGCCCATCTCCCTCTCTAGGTCGTCAAGTGTACAACGCTCAATGTTGTAGGTATTTAGCCATTTCTCTCAGAAGAACGCTCTCATCAAAGCCCCGAAGTCTTAGTGAATCCACAACTCCATTGGACGCTCTTGTGAGAGCACCGTGGACTTAGGTTCCGTTTGACATGGTGATGGCAGTCATGAACATGGGGATTAAATTGTCATTTGTTAGCATTTATCTAAGGAACTTCATCCACTTTTATGTTCAAACGGATATTGTTTGTTAGGTGATCTTTAACAAATGACGGTTTAACCCATGCGTTTGCGACCGCTCCACCGTGACAAACGGAGCCTTAGATTATCTTCTATTATTCGTGTGTTCAAAGGTGGTCTGTCACCCTCTGAGAAAACTATCAACTCCTGTAAAATCAAACAAAATAATGGATTTTGACCCGACACGGATCTGACCATGTAGTTTTTCACTATTTCCGGATTTTCCACGTCAAAAAAGTTTTTTTGTCATTTGCTGCTGTTTTTCATTGACTGTTTGCACGCCGGGTCCAATTTCGAGCTAAGACGGTCTGATTCTTCGAACCGAGAAAAAACCGGGTGATCCGCAACAATGCCATTTCATTTGTCACGAACGATCCGAGTTGACGTAAACACAACATTTCAAAATCAAAATTAATTAAAAATATAACAGCTCAAAATGATCGTTTTAAAAAAGAAAAGAAAAAAAAAGAGTGATGTCCTATGCAAACAAATTTTGGAAATCCGGACTCCGTTTCCATATCTAGGCCCGAATTAAAGCAAAGCGCAACACAGCTCAAACGGGAAAGGGGGAGGTGCAGTGCGTCGGATGCACTGCACGCTGCAGTGCAGTGCATCCGACGGTGGCGCTGTGATCAAAGTGATGCGTCGTGATTGGTGCATACTTTGCGATGCGTGCGCTGAGATGTGCACGCATCGCAAAGCACTGAGATCGCAGCGCCTGCGTCGGATTGCACTGCAGCGTGCAGTGCATCCGACGCACTGCACCTCCCCCTTACCCAGCTCAAACTCTTATAAAACTGATATTTTTTTGGCTTTTCTTGTCTTAAATGCATGTACCTATCTCCTAAAAGATTATTTTTAATTTCTCATGAGATCATTCCCGATCTCGCGGGAGATCAAAAATTTACCAAAACATAGTCTACATCAGAAAATCATTTTGATCTCCCGAGAGATCTTTTTGATTCAGAATTTTTTGAAAAGTTTTTAATCTTCGGGGAGATCAAAATGATATCTCTTTTTTATAAATTTTTGATCTCCTGTAAGATAAGAAATGATCTCTTGGGAAATGATCTCCTGAGAAAATAAAAATGATCTTTTTGGAGAACAAAAATGATCTCCTGCGAGATAGGCACCCGCACTTAAGAGAAGTAAAGCAAAAAATATCTATTTTATGAGATTTCAATGTGTCGCGTTGTGCTTTAATCCGGACCTATATTTGAAAATGGAGTCTGGTTCCAAAAATTTCTTCATAAGCAGTCTGAATTCTGATATTCACACCATTAAAATTTTCTTCTTTTACTAAATATAATAGCACCCCAAAATAAAGTCATCAATGCAGTCATGCCGCTTTCGCCTCTTCCAGGCTCCCCATGAAGCCCCAACCTTCGTTCCAAAGTACCTTCCTCTTCTTCTTCTTCAGTCTCCATCCAACTTTAACTCTAACCTCACATCCACCCACAAAAATGCTCGAAGTTGCAGAGTTTAGCAAGCAAAGATCAAGCATATCTAAGACATTTGCAATAATTCATATCATAGAGCCGTCTAAGACCCCAATATATCTTCCATTGCTCTGCTCTTTCCCGTACACATTGTATTTCAGGACAAATATCTTCCTCTTCATTTTTTTCATGGACGACCTTCTTCAGAATCGGAGGTGATGGGTCTCCCTTAATTTATAGAAATTCTGGGCTGTAAATAACTGAATTTTCATAAATCCCAATAACATAGTGGGGGTTATGGTGGAAATCGCCTCACTTGCGCGATCCACGCACCGACGTCCACAAGGCACGAGGCCGGCTTTTCGACCGGCCGTCGTTGTTCATCACGGTTGAGCGCCCGCAGTCGGGAGGGGCCACGACCGACCACTACCACCAGTCGACCGATCGTCCACTGTCTGATCATCCTCGTATAGTCTAGGTCGTCTGAACACCTCGTAACCACCTTCCGTAACAACCCATAATGGGTGGGTGCACAACCAAAATTATATTCAGTGTGCGTATAGTAAAGTGCTTAAAAATATGTGTCATAGTTTATAAAGTATCAGTCTCCAAATAGTAAATATGGTTGTTATGCTCCGCGGATAGCGGTTTAACCACCATAATCACCTATGAAGGCTATAAATAGGACCTCAATCTCTCTTTCATTTCCATCTTTTTCCTCGCCCGCTTCTCCTCCAACGCGCTTGTGAGCTCCTCAAGGAATCTTCATCGCTCCACGAAGATCTTCATCCATCTTCATCCGTCTTCGTGCGCCCCTCCGAACGCTTCGCTCCATGCACACGTCTCCCACCGTAGCAAGCAATCTGTGTGCTGCGCTCTCAGCATTCTGCACCCTCGAGTGAGCCGCAAGTTATTCCCGCTCCAAAATCCACTGTAAACAGCATTAGTGAAGCCGCACACACAATGACGCACATAAAGCGACGCTCCAACTTCCGAGCGCAACCAGAAGACTATCCAGTCTCCAGGACACGGTGCTCCTACCGTGGTAAAGAAAAATACTTAGCTTTGTGAGCAGTGCCTTGTCACCCTCCAAATGCGTCTCTATCTCTCTCCACAAGTTATAATGAGGAGCGGTCTGTCGTCCTCGAATTCGAAAAATACTGTACAACAACCAACTGATAGTGGTAACTTGGTCGGTACAGTCCGACCACATAGTTTTCACCCCTTTCTAAGGTTTTTCACGTAAAAAAACTTCTTGTCAGCCGTCTCATTTCTCGGTGACTGATTGTGCGCTCAACAACTCCCGGTCTAAGACGGTCCAATTTAAACCGGTTTTCAGGAGCCTCAAGTGAGCCACAATAGTTTGACACCGTCTGTGAGAAGGAATTCCCCGAAGCTCTAAAGATCTAGAAGAAAGTATTCTCTGCACATTGATACTCGGTACTATAGACCTTGGTAAGAAGATGCACTCACATAACCCAAGGATCATTCTGTGAAGGCCGGACGTGTCGATCCCACTCCCTCATCAACACACCTCAACTGGAGGAGACAGTGATCACTCTCGAAAATGCGCTAGCAGGGCACATCGCCTAGATAAAAGGTATTGACTCTCCTGATGAACTTAGGAGCATCTTAGGCCACAATAGTGCCCCCGCACCAGTCAATCTGCCTCCACCTCAAAATCATGCCCTAGATAATGACTGGGAAGAGGACTCCGAGTTCCCTAAACCAGCTAGCACAACACACCTCACCCGTATGGCCATGGCCAATGAAGTTGGCCCGTAGCACAAAGCATTACGTCCCTAGGACGGAAGGCCCCCAAGAGCATGTGAAACACTTCACCATCATCCTCTGAATCTACAACTCCCCGATTAGAATACTTTGCCAAGTGTTTTCGGCTACACTGAAGGGCCAGGAAAGAACTTGTTTCCGGTCGTGCATCAGTGGCCACGGGACGTAGCCTACCTCCTAGTCGGCGCACCCGCGACCGACTATCCGTGCGGCCACCGCTGGGTCTCGCAGCCGTGCAGCGTCGACCGTAAAGGCCCGAGGCCGGCCTCCCGACCAACCACCGCCATGCCTCGTGGCTGCGAGTTGTCGTTGCCGCTTCGCGGCCACGAGGGATGACGACATCAAAGGCATGCCTCCTGGGCCGACGTCGCCTTGCCTCGTGGCCGTGAGGTGCCGCTGTCGGCCCCTGCCGGTTGCCGCTCTCATCCCCCCGGGTGGTCCCCCTCCACCGGGGCCTCATTGCCAACCACCACCGCCAGTCGACCAATCCTCCGTCGTCTGATCGTCCTCATGCGATCTCCACCGTCTGATCGTCGCGTAACCACCTTTCATAACCACCCATTATGGGTGGGTGCACATTGCCAAAATTATATCCGGTGTGCACATAGTAAATTGCTTAAAAAATCCATGCTTCATAATTTATAAAGTATCTCAGTCTGTAAAAATTAAATTAGGTGGTTATAATCTGTGAATAGCCGTGTAATCACCATAATCACCTTTGAGGACTATAAATAAGACTCTAGTCTCTCCTTCATTTCCATCTTTTTCCTCCTCCGCTTCTCCTCCTACGCGCTTGAGAGCTTCTCTAGGAATCTCAATCGCTCGACGAAGATCATCATCCATGTTCATCCGTCTTCGTGCGCCTCTGCGAACGCCCCGCTTCGTACACATGTTTCCCGCCGCAGCAAGCAATCTGTGCGCGAAGCTCTCAGCATTCAACACCCTTAATTCAGCCGTAAGTTCTCCTTGCTCCAGACTCCATTGCGAACAACATGAGAAAAGCCGCACACATCGAGTCTCGAGAGGGCGGTGCTCCCACCGCGTCAAAGAAAAATACTCAGCTTCATGAGCAGTAGCCTATCACCCTCCGAACGTTTCTCTGTCTCGCTCACCCCACAAGTTGTAACGAGGAGCAGCCTGTCGCCCTCGCATCCTAGAAAAACTCTTGTTAGCCGTCTCATTTCTCAGTGACTGATTGCGTGCGCGCTCAACCGCTCCCGGGCTAAGACTGTCTAATCTAGAACGGTTTTCAAGAGCCTCGAATAAGCCGCAATAGGAGGGATTTTGTCAGAAGAAGTGGGGCAGCCGTCTCTATATATGTGTTCGAAGATTTGCTGGCCGATGTGGGGGAACAACCAACCACTTCAACAATGGCAAAACACCTCTGACTTTCTGGGTTCGTCTCTTCTCAATGACTGCATGTTTGATAAGTTGCTTCAGTGAGAATTTTAACGCTTTGAAATGGAGGGTATCTGAATTCAGGGCAAAACACCCCTGAATTTTAAAGCTTTGAATGAGAATTTCAATAAGCGGACCCAGAATATTTAAGAAGTTTGAGAAACTCGTAGTCAAAATTCATTGCCCCTGATATTGTGTACTAGGGTGTAACAAATGAGTCACTATTAAAATAAGCAAAATTGCAAGAATTGAGTAAAGAAGATGTCACGTAATATAGTGCCGAAGATGACGGTAGTATTTCTTTCAGAGATTCTGAAGAAGCTATGAGTAAAGAAGGTGGACTGGGCGATGCCAAAATTGATTACATATATCTCAACTAGGGCTCCGTTTGGGGGACTTATTTTAAGCGGTCAAGCGGTTACGATCGCATGTACCAGACCTTAATTAAGGCCTGGTACATTCAGTCGTAACCGCTTGACCGCTGAAAATAAATCCCCCCAAACAAAGCCTAGATTTGCATATGCTAACTCTACAAAAAATAATTGAACAAGTTAGTTCTCATGACATCTTTATCCTCTTTCAACAATTTTTTTTTAAATGTTTCCATCTTTTCAGACTATTTTTTCTCTTATTCAGACACTGTTTTAGGCGTATAAGTAGTCAAAATTCATTGACTCGACGAGAGGAATCACAATTCATCAACTATTTTACCAAAATTCATGGAAGCGCTCGGGCCCCCACATGCCCTCCTAGATCCGCCCTGGTAACGCACATATTAATTTGTGCAATGAGTTTTTACCCACACTATTTACGATCATACGGCGGAATCTACACGAAAATACGATTGTAAAATTGAATTTCAAATATGATCGTATTTTTATCACGTATACGGTCGGAATTTCACCAGCACGATACATTATATGCACCAAAATATTGAGGGAGAGATGGAGGGCGACATGGCGGTGGCCATCTCGAAAGAATAAGGGTGCTGTTACTAGCAAACCCAGTTTGGTTTCTAGCAAACCATTACTATTAGCAAACCCTCATTTTTCAAAATGACTATTTGAAAACCATTTTGTTACTAGCAAACCAATATAATTTTTTTAAAAACAAAATAAAATTATGTTTAAAACATTCATTCTTTCAAAATAATACACTGCATATAATGACATTACAAATGATTTCAAATGTATTCAGTCAACCACTTATGTTAGCATTATAGATGAGTCAAAATGTCGCAAATGTTTAGTATGTCCAAAACTACTTTTTCAACAAAATATCATTATGTGCACCAAAATTTTTAAACAAAATATCGGTCGGTTTAAAAATATATTTGATTTTTAATTTCTATAAGGATGTGTTGTATATACGAGTTAAATGTATATAAGAATATATACGTCCTTTTGAACTGCGTCTTATACGTACAATTTCATGAGAAGTGTTCAACATGAAAGTTATAGATCTCGACGAGATATACAATTTTCATGTTGAACACTTTTTGATTTGAAGTACTTTAGACCCCCGATTTGGACCCTGAAAAAAGTTATGTCGTACATATGTACGTACGTCCGAGATCGGCGTGACTTTTTTCAGGGGCCAAATCGGGGACATAAACGGCTTCAAATCAAAAAGTATTCAACATGAAAGTTGTAGATCTCGTCGAGATATACAATTTTTATGTTGAACACTTTTTGATTTGAAACACTTTAGACCCCCTATTTGGCCCCTGAAGAAAGTTACGTCGTACATATGTACGGACTCCCGGGATCGGCGTGACTTTTTTCGGGGGCTAGATTGGAGGCATAAACGGCTTCAAATCAAAAAGTGTTCAACATGAAAGTTGTAACGAGATATACAACTTTCATGTTAAACAATTTCTGATTTGAAGGAGTTTAGAACCCCGATTTGGGCCCTGAAAAAAGTCACGCCGAAAATATGTACGTTCCGTGCATGTCTTTTTTAGGGCTCAAATTGGAGGCCTAAACGGCTTCAAATCAAAAAATGATCAACATGAAAGTTGTAGATCTCATCAAGATCTACAATTTTTATGTTGATCATTTTTTCAAATGAGAAATATTTGGGGCTCAAAATTCAAAAATGCAAAAATTGCCAAAAAGCAAGATTGGTTTGCTAATAGTAATTTTTGGGAAGAGAAAAAATGCAAAAAATGCAAAAAATCTGTTTTTTTTTTCTGATTTGCTAGAAACGAAAGTGAGTTTGCTAATAACAGCACCCAAGAATCAAGATCCCTGTGCGCCGTGATGCTGTGGATATTGGAAAAAAAAAGGACTGCGAATAATATTTTTTTGACTATGAATATCAATAGACTACAAATAGCTTAATTAGGCCTGCTTATGAACAAAAATTTTTGGGAACCCTACCTGCTCCGATTTTTGCCTATTTTTGGTGGGTTGTTTTTTTTAACTTTTATGCCGACATTAGATTTAAAAATAAACAAATTCCACGGCGATATTACTCTCAAGGGAATGCCGTCTATGATAGTGAACCTCAACGTAGCCTCGATCGTGAAGCGATCTCAAACGGGGCCCACCAGGCCCGAGGACTCCTTTCAATCTCGAATTTCCAATCAGGGAATTCGGGGCAAAGCTAATAAGCCGAAGAGGAGTCTCTAGAGCTACGTCGAGACAAGAAGGCACTATTTGTATAGTGGAGGGAAAGCGAAGGCTGTCTGCAATACCGGTGGTATGACATTGCTCTCGGCTCAAAACACCATGAGATGATGAGCTCGTAGCGTACAAGTAACCAGCCTTGCGCAACTGGGTCTGCTGCCGCTAATAGGGGCGCCCGAACTCAAGCAATCAAATGTTGATTGCCCGAACACAATCAATATTTCTATTTCTTGTGCGTCGCGGTCTAAATCCGGGAAGGAGCCGTTCTGATGTGGGTATGCCTCGTCCCCCTTTCGGCGATCTGGGCGAGGGAATTGAAAAACGTACCCCGGGTACTCGCATTTTAGCTAAAGGAGACTATCCGGCGCGCGAACCACGGGAACTAACATCGATAGAGAGTTGCCAATTTATCGACAAAAATCTCTCGAAAGACACGTTGAAGCGCTATGAAATAGGAGGGGCCAGAGGATAACCAAAGCTGCGATCAACGGAAATAATAGTGAGCGCAACGTGAAAGTGGGTGAGATATAGCGCTTGTCAACCCTAAACAGGGGTTTTTGTGGAGTGGTGAACCACACAAACCCGACGAAGCGATATACTGCTATTCCTACGGAACTATTTTCCGCTTATAACAGTGCTAAAAAAACAGGCAATTTAATCATCATAACTCCTTCGTATACTTCCAAATTCTTTTTTATTATTTAGTTGGCATTGTTTAATGTAGCCTGTGCACACCCACGTGGTTGTGTACTAGACGTCATATAATTCATGTAACGTTTACCACGTGTTTTATTGAGAATGTAAATGATATTAAAAAAATGATTCATACCTTATCGTTGCAACTTGCATGAAAATAATTAATTGTATACCCCACGTACATACTCCACACAATAGGATTATAGTTGACTCCAATCAATTATAAATCTTAGTAATGCGTTTAAATCGTCATTCATTAAGAATCACCTAACAATTCATTTGAACCTAAAAATGAATGAAGTTTTTTAAGTAGGCTTTAACGAATGACAAATTAACCCTCATATTCATGATTGTCACGACCGTGCCAAACGGAGCTTCTAGTGTCGTTCGGTATGTCAGAAGTATCGGCTGACATATTCGATGTATTGGTAGACATGTTGGACGTATCCGCTCATATAAAATATTTTGTGAGATAATTTTATGATATTTAAATTTAAAAGTAAAATTGTTGTTTTTCAATTACCACCCCATATATGGATTTCATTTGATATAACACGCGATATATCAGCTAAGCGCTAAAATAAATCTTTTTATGCATCTCTTAATTTGAGCTTAGCTTGAATGACTTTCTCCTTTTGCTCTCCAACTTTGATTTTTTTGACCGCATGCAACTGGATTTTTGTCTTATATTTTGGCTCTGTTTGGGGGGACTTATTTTCACCGATCAAGCGGTTATGACCGCATGAATCAGACTTTAATTAAGTCCTGATTCATGCGGTCATAACCGCTTGACCGGTGAAAATAAGTCCCCCCAAACTGAGTCTTTATCACCAAACTATTGGACAATGTTGAGGATTCTGAAACGATCACACAAGTATAAACAATTCATTTGCTTCCATATTTAATTATTATTCAAAAATAATATAATTTTACATATACATATAAATTTAAAAATAAACATGACTTGTGAAATATCCCACAAGTTGAAATCTAACATTTCAAACTCAAATTAATATGAACTTAACATCTGACCATTACAACCTTGATACTTTGTGAATGTGACATGTGCAATCCCACACAAAGTGATTTTTATTTTATAGAAATGATATTATATATAAAAATTATTTTTATTAATTCTTCTGCACCGCCATTCCTTAATGATCACCTAACAAACATCGTCCGTTTGAACATAAAAGTAGATGAAGTTCCTTAGGTGAGCGTTAACAAATGACAATTTAACCCCTCATGTTCATGACCACTACCACCATGCCAAACAGAGTCTTAATTGCTCTAATGAGGGGGTAAAATGTGAAACCCCGATGTGACGTCAACAAAGGGGCTTCAATATCCAAGAATTATGTTATGCAAGTCAATTTATGTATAACTCTACGCATCCCCAAATTTATATGGGCCCATTTGGACCAGCGTCGTTTGAACTAAAGCCCGTGTTTGAGCTCGCGGAGACGCACCGTCGAGTGTATGGGATCCGCTCGCTCCCATATTTCATGGATCTCCCAAAGAAGTCGGTCGTGCAGAGGCCTCAGCGGTCTCAATGGCCTTTGCCAGATTTGTTCTGCGGTGCCAAACCAACAATTAGAGTAAAATATTCATTTTTGGGTGTTTGACTGGATGGAATTCAATGGGAATTGGATTTGGATCTAATTCCAATGGAATTCAAGTTTTTCTAAGGCTTCGTTTGGCACGACGGTGATGGTCTGAACGCAGTGGTTATTTACTGTCGTTGATGAACGCCCGACCTCACCTAAACTTCGTACACTTTTATGTTCATTTCTTGGTGGCTGTCATAACCATTGTCTTGCCAAACATGCGCTCTATGATAGTGCGTTTTTTTGTCTAAACTCACCAGAGTAGAAAACGCTCGTCAAACGGAGCCTAAATTCACTCCCGCCGATACGAAACCCTCAACCGTGCCTCTAACTCGTGTTGATCTCCCCTCCCCACCCTTCCCGGTGCATCTAGGGCATCCTTCGTGCAATCGGCGAAGACGAAGGGGGAGGGAGAATGAAATTAGAAATACATAAACACAACAAAAACAATTCATCTTGCTTTATACACCGCAGCCCATTGTTTTTACAAATGCAAACTGTGCAAGAAACCCACAAATATGAATAAGGATTGTTGGTTTAAAGCCAAAGAAGAATCAAACCACATGCCACGTGCCAAAGCCTCATTCATAGAATTCTTGATGAGACAAAGAAGTCTAGAGTTATTCTTGGAGATGGGAAAGAGCTCAAAATATAAGGAACATGTACTCTTGCAGTTTAAACAAAAAAAAAGACAAATATAACATATTAAGTGTAACATTCCGACTTTCAATTGTGTCACTAGGACCCTACTTGACCTAATTAAGGCAGCTCGATCACCAACTAGGTACCCTAGAAGTTGGGAGATTACTCCGAAAAATCACTTTGAGCAAAGGATCTCAGAATTGACAGTAGTTAGTTGTATTAGACTCGTATGATCCATATAAGAGCAACACAATTCGTTTTGTTTGAATTCACGGTTGTTTAGTGAAATCGATCAGTTTAGGTCACGTTATTCGACACAACAACCCCGAAATATCATTTTGATCAAATGAGCACAGAATTGACTCATGTCAGTTACGTTAGACTCGTATGATCCGTACGAGCGCAACGGAATTCGTTTTGTTTGAAGCCTACATCATTTAGTCAAGTTGATATTGGAACGGATATGCTTAGAAAGACCATGTCGAGAGAGAAGTTTGAACATTATGTAAGGATTACCGACATGGCGATCTCTTCCATATAAGAGCTTGAATGAGCGCATCATTTCGAAGAGAACGACTAAGTCCTTGAAGCTTTTGGATTCCGTGGAGATTGGAGGCAAGCGTCTTGCGAGCTGAGTATTCTTCTGACGTCTTATCTTGCATTCACAGGAGCATCCATGTGAGAGCTAGACCTTGACCATGATCGTTGAGCGTTGTGCATTAAGCGTTAAGCGGCCTAGAAAGGGAGCGAAGCGAATTCCAGGCTAAGGAACGATTTAAATCTCACGTACTCGCCAGAAAATCTCAGAGCCCTCTCTAGCTTCCAGAGTTGCTTGCCTTTAAATGAGGGTCTAGGTGCCCTTTTATTATTTTCTGGAGGGACATGCTCGTAATTACTCCTGGCCGGATTTTGAGGTGGTGAATGATGTTGCTTATTTCAGTCACATGGATCACCAATTTTCATGAAATGACGGAAGTGCCCCCCGGTCGGCTCGAGGGGGGGGGGACAGGCTGCTTGGCGATGGTGACCAACGATGATCGGAAGCGGGGGAGGCGATGCATGGGCGCAGGCCAAACAGGCCACGCGCGCGTGCTTTTCGGCTGGCCATGTGTGGGCACACTGCCCACGCGTGTGTGTCTCTTGCGCGAGCGCATTCTTGGCTTTGCTCTCCCTCCGGGGGCTTTTGGGTCTCTAGGCAAGTGAGTTTTCGCGTGCGTGCTCGTTTCGTCAAGTTGACTCACCTCTGTGTCCTTGATTTGGAACATCTCAGGGGAACCCCATTAATAATAAAGCATAAAAATTCTTCGCATTCATTGCTTGAAGGCCAAAAAGATTTCTCATTTATTGATTTGATTATGAAATATTAGGCATAAACTTTCTTGGAGGCGTTCACCACCCAAGGTGGGTGGTGAAGACATCTAAGCTGTGTTAGAGACATAAAATCAAAGTGATAATTTTGTCTTCTTAAATTTGAATTGTTTCCTTATTGAGTCATACATGATTGACAAGTTACAACTCATAAATGGATTCTCATGATTGTGTATTAATCAAACACACGGATTACAATCTCTGTCGTCCAATATGAACATATCTCAGGCGTCAAAGGATAAACACGTGGATTCATGCATTTATTACATAGAATAAAATATAATATTCTCTCTCTCTTGTAACCTATATAAATAACCCTTGATGTATAAGATTTGTGAATTAAAGAAAACAATATTCTCTTTTTTTTTCTTTTCATCTTGGTATCAGAGGGATGGTTGATCCTACTATGGCAAGTTCTTCTTCCCCCTCTTCCCCTTCCCTTTTGTCTTCTTCCCCCATCCCACCTCCTACACCTACAGTTAGTTCAACTCTTCAATCTCTACCTCATGCCACTCACTTTATCAATATTAAACTCGACAAAAGGAATTTTCTTGTGTGGCGATCACAATTCATCTCTATCCTTAAGCTTCATGATCTTGAAGGATATGTTGATGGCACATTGCCATGTCCTCCTTGACATCTCCCTCCCTCCGCATCAAATGACGTCCCTCTGACCAATCCTGCATACACCCAATGGATCAAACTAGATCAAATGCTGCTATGTTGGATCATCTCATCCCTTACTAAGCCTGTAATGGCTCATGTCTTCAGCCTCACTACTTCTTGTGATGTTTGGGTTGCTCTCGAGAGGATCTTTGCATAGTCCTCTCGTGCTCGTGTACAACTACTCAAATATCAATTACACACTATCAAGATGGGATCTACAACCATGTTTAAGTACATTCAATATGTCAAGTCCATCGTAAACAACCTTGCAGCAGTCACGCACCCTGTCACCGATTATGATCTCATATCTACTCTCCTCAGTAGTCTGTCTACCGATTACTACTCTTTTGTCACTTCTGTCAACACTAGAGTCGACCCAATCTCCTCCGATGAACTAAATTGTATCATGCTTAGTTAAGAAATTCACCGTGGGCGTACCTTACCGTCATCCGACTCCACCGACCTCCTTTCGTCGGCGCATGTTCACACAACTACCAGATTCTCAGGGTCCTATTCAACCCCACCTGCCCATCCATTTTGTGGACATGGTCGAGGAAGAGGTCGCGACAGTGGTCATAGACGTGGCAGATCTCAACCTTCTCATCAGTCGTCAGATGGACGACCATAATATCAAATCTGCAAATGGTATGGGTACTGCGCCTTCCAATGTTACAACCAATATGATGATTTCAATTCCTCCTCCAACCCAGAGGTCCTCATGCACTCTGTTGGTGGCAACACATCAATTGATCTGAACTGGTATGTCGACTCTGGAGCTACCCATCACTTAACTATGGATATGAACAATCTAGTTGTTCAAACTGAATACCAAGGTCCTGACAAGATCCGCTTAGGTAACGGTCAATGTTTGCCTATCCACTCTCCTGATTATTCTATCTTGAGTTCTCCATCCTCTTGCTTTATTCTAGGTAGCCTCCTATTTGTTCCCAATATCACCAAAAATCTTATTTTTGTTCATTGCTTTACTTCTGATAACAAAGTCTTACTTGAATTTCATTCAACTTTTTGTCTTGTTAAGGATATCACCACTAGGAAAATTCTGCTGCAAGGCAATCTTAAAGATGGTCTCTACACTTTTCCACTAATAAAAAAGTGCTTGTCAACTTCTCCACAAGCTCTCCTTCACTCCTTGGTGAACGTATATCATCTTCCATATGACATTAATGTCTTGGCCATCCTTCCAAACGCATCGTCTCCAGTCTTCTATCTCAAAATAAGCTGCCAACTCTTCCTGATCGTGGGGGTCCTTCTGTTTGTGCCTCCTGCGAGCAAGGGAAAATCCACCGTCTTCGCTTCTCGTTGTCTTCGTCTGTCATCTCCGCCCTTCTCGAACTTATTCACTTTGATATATGGGGTCCGACCCATGTTCCTTCAATCAGTGGTCATCACTATTATATTAGTTTTGTTGACCCCTATAGTAAATTTGTATGTTTGTATCCCATGGTCAATAAAGGAGAAGCATTTTCTATTTGAAATTTGTTTTGATTGTTTTATTAAAATATTTCAATCTGATGGTGGTGGTGAATACCAAAAATTTAAATCTTTTTATCCTCTCATGATATTATTCATCGTATCTCATGTCCTCACACTAGTGCTCAAAATGGAACAGTAGAATGCAAACATCGTCATCTCTTTGAAACTAGACTCACCTTCCTTGCCCGTTCTCATGTTCCATTCCAATATTGGTCAAATGTGTTTCAGACGGCAAAACCGTATGCCCTCCAAGAGGTTCTTCACAACCTCTCTCTTATTCACAAATTATTTCAAAAATCTCCTGGCCATCTCTTTCTGCGGGTCTTTGATTGTGCCTGTTATCCTCATCTCCAATCCTATAACACTCACAATTTTGATTTTTGCCCTCTATAATGAGTCCTCTTAGGGTATCCTGTGTTTCATAAAGGCTACCAATGTCTCCATATTCTCATTGGACGCACATACATTTCTCTTGACGTCGTGTTTGATGAATGTCCTTTTTCCTTTCTCTAAACTACTCTGCATCTTATCACTCCACAGTCTCCCACTTCTCATCCCATCCCAGTTGGTCCCTTATCACTTCTCACTCCAATCTCAGAACATGCAACCACCTCTACACCATCGATTTGTGAACCCAACCCTCCCTCTCCTACGTCTCCCACTCCGCCCTTCCTACACTACCAACCAATATACCCTCATCTTGGTCCCTCACCACCACTTTGCCATCTTTATCCTCTCACCCATCTTCTTTCCCTACTCCACCATCCACCATCCTACCTATTTTTGATCTCATCCGCACTCATCACATGATCACTCGAACTCAAGATAATAGCTGGATTCCTAAAGTCTCATGAATTGTCACCAGCTACAAACTGCCCTCACATCTATTAGCTGATTTTCATCCTCGCCAGTTGAGCCTACTTGCTACACACATGCTTCTAGTGATCCTCGCAGGCGAAATGCTATGAACACTGAGATGAATGCATTACTTCATAATAGAACTTAGTCTCTTGTATATTACAGACGTGATATGAATATTTTCGGATGCAAATGTGTAATTAAACTCAAACACAAACACAAACCAGATGACTTGATCGACAGGTACAAAGCCCGACTTGTTGCAAAGGGTTTTCACCAGCAACCCGGGTTTGACTATGGTGAAACATTCAGCCTGGTTATTATGACAACAACAGTTCGTACCATTTGTAGCCTCGCAATATCCAAAGGCTGGGATTTACGACAACTTGATGTTAATAATGCTTTTCTCCAAGGCTTCCTTGGTTATACTGTATACATGGCACAACCAATGGGGTTTGCTAACCCAGATATGCCCACTCATGTTTGCAAACCAAACCAGATCATTTATGGTCTCAAACATGCTCTGAGAACTTGGTTCTCTCGTCTCAATAGTTATCATGTTTGAATGGGTTTTAAGGGCTCCAAATCAGGTACATCCCTATTCATTAAAAGGGCTGACTCCAACATTCTTCTAGTGCTCATCTATGTTGATGATATCATTGTCACTGAGCGTAATCCGTCCTCGGTGGCTACCCTTATCCATGACATTGGCAAAGAATTTCTTTAAAAGATCTGATACCTCTTCACTATTTTTAGGCATTGAGTGTACTAGTACTTCTGACGGTCTTTTCCTATCTCAACAAAAATACGTTCGCGATCTACTGCTCAAATTTTAATTGGATGGTGCCAAACCTGCTAGTTCTCCAATGACCACGTCATACAAGTTGTCTAACATTGGGACTCCATTGAAAGACCCATTCATGTTTTGCAGTACAGTGGGGCCGGGTGCCCTTCAGTATCTCAGTTTTACTCGTCCTGACATTGTCTTCTCCGTCAACAAAGTAGCACAATTCATGCAAACCCCAACAGAAGATCATTAGTGTGCAGTAAAGAGAATTTTCAGCTATCTTAAGTCCACCATTCAACATGGTATCTTTTTCTCTGCTCGGTCCAACATAGACCTCACCACCTACACTGATGTGGATTGAGCTGGGTTTGTTGACGATCGCAAGTCCACAAATGGGTACTGCGTTTTTCTCGGCACAAATACTATCTCATGGAGTTCTAAGAAACAACACATTGTGGCCATATCTAGCACAGAGGCTAAAATCGTGGTGCTGTAAATATTGTCGCTGAAGTTCTATGGCTTTGTTCACTTCTTCATGAACTAGGACTTCAGATTCCTCAACCTACAATTCTATGTGACAACCTTGGGTCCACCTATCTCTCTGCCAATCCCATCATTTATTCTCACTCAAAGCATGTCAAAATTAATGTGCATTTTGTTCGGGATAACATGAAAAAAAATTTACTGTTCATTTTGTATCAACAGTTGATCAAGTTGCCGATATTTTTACCAAACCTTTGAGCTCCAATCGGTTTGCTATCCTTACTGTTCGTCATTCATTCTCATGATTGTGTATTAATCAAGCACACAGATTACAATGTCTGCCATCCAATATGAACATATCTCTGTCGTCAAAGGAGAAGCATGCAGATTCATGCATTTATTACACAGAATAAAATAAAATATTCTCCCTCTTGCAAACTATATAAATACACATTGATGTACAAGATTTTAGAATTAAGAAAAACAATATTCTCTCATCTTCTTTTCATATGGCTGCACCGCCAACGAGGTCTTCTGTCATCTAAGGCATCGCGGTTTGTTTGGATGCTTTTTTTTCATCGTGCTTTTCAGAGAACTCAAATTGACGCTCTTTCTTTGAACCTTTGAATAGCTTTCATTTGGAATCACCAATCTCAAAAATGTCATTGTGTCTGATTCCAACTGCAAGGTGGGGACTCCATTTAGAAAGGTCGTTTTATCTCCATCTCCAACAGCCACCGTCCATCCAAACAAACCCTAGGTCGCTCGTGCACTTCCCAGTTGACGTCTTCCGTTGTGTTACACAGGGGAGGATCTAGAGGGGGGCCTAGGGGACACTGGCTCCCCCAAATTTTTGTCCGAGTTAGTATAAGCAGCAAAAATTTGATTATTTACTCCTAAAAAATTGACTATTCGCACTGCAGTGCCCCCCCCCCCCCAATTTTTTCACGGAACCTGTGCCCCGCCTAATTTTGTGATTCGCACGCTGCTTTCTCTCGAGTTCTACATTAGGTTAGGGCAAATCACGAGTTCACGACACAGCCACACAGGAACTCCATCTCATCTCCCGATATCCGACTCCGTCACTCCAATCCGTCGGGCGTCGTCGCTGCCGTGAAGCAGCCAAGAAGGAAGCCATCCAGGAACCACTGAAGTACCGAACCCGGCGTCGTCGCTCCCCGGCGAACCAGTCGCATACATCATACGACATACCGCATACATCATACTTGCATACCTAATTCCCGATACCGGCGACGGGCCGACGACGATACCGCTTCAATCTTCCTCTTCGGTAGTTCGACTCTTCCTCTCATAGTCTCATGACTCTCATTCCAGTTCGGCATGACTACGACAGTAGGGCTTCGGGTGGTTTTTGGTGAATCCGTGAATGGTGAGTCCATTTTTGTTTTAATTTTTGATTTCTTTTGTTCTATTCCTCACTAGCCGACTCTGTAATCTCTATCATTGTCCCTTACTCCCTTAAAGGCTTATGCAGATGCTGCTGCTGTGCCAAGGAAAGTGACTAGTCTGACCGGTGGTGACTGTTGTTGCCTAGTCTGCCTGCTGTAGATTGTAGTGTTATGCGCCTATGCAGATGTGCTTGGTAGGTGTTTGACATATTGTGCCTTAGAGAGTTAGAGGCTTAGAAGCTTCATTCTCTTCAATCTTCATCCCAAGTGGGCCGGCGCCAGGTAACATAACCCCAAACTTGATCATGTGTTTTTGTGAAACCTAATTTCAATATTTGCTCCACTACAAGTCTTTAATGAAGTCATCACTCATCCGACATTGTCCATGTGTTGATGTGCAGATGTGCTCTATTTCAAACTGTCAAGGTTAAACAAGTGTTGGAATATTCCAGCTCCTTGAGGACCAGAGGTAACATCCTTATCAATTATCAAGTTATTATTTATGTTGATTTTTTTTTGAATTTTTAGGGGTATTTTGAGGTATTAGTCAACTAGTGCCTAAGCAAAACATGTAGTCTCTGTGAATATGTGATTATTACTTGTAGGGCTGCTCCGTAGTATTGCCCGGTAGAGGGTCAAGCAGAATAGATAGATCTGTTTAATTACTTTGCTTATTATTTAGTTTACATTATTGTTTGAGCAGTTTGTCATACTAGTATACTCGGGATATGAAGGGTCAGAAAAAAAAATCTAATCTCATCGTATCAATGTTTCAAAAGAAATTAAAATCTCAAGGGTCTTCTTCAATCGCAAATGAGGAGTTATCTCTTACTTCTACGGAAGATATTGAGAATGTGTCGCATCCACCTCATGCTCAAGATATTGTAATGCAGTCTAGTTATGATGTAGAGATGCTTCCACATGATCCGAGAAAGCGAAAAAGTATATCGGCCTACCCTATTCATGACCAAGATGTAGTGCGTAAAGCTTATATATTAAGAGGTCTGTGTCAACCAAAAGTTCATTCATTTTCTCAAAGAAAGATTGGAGATCGGGATCGTAGATTTGTAGTCACTTGGTTTGATATGTTTGACTGGTTAGAATATAGCGTTGAAAAAGATGCAGCTTTTTGTTTTGTATGCTACTTATTCAAGAACGATACCACAACTATTGGTGGTGATGCTTTTGTTAGTGGTGGAGGTTTTAGATCATGGAATAAACCTGAAGGATTTACAAAACATATTGGCAAGATTACAAGTTTCCATCATCTAGCCCTGCAAAAAGTTGGGGCTTTAAAAAATCCCAAAAAGTCTATAAATGTGGTCATGGATAGACAATTAGATAAGATTAAGTTTGAACATAAAGCACACTTACAAGCTTCTCTTAAATGCTTGAGATTTCTCTTGCGTCAGGGATTATCATTTCGTGGGCATGATGAAAGTCGTCATTCACTTAATAAGGGAAATTTTCTCGAACTTCTACAGTGGCTTACAAATATTGACGAAGAAGTTGGTAAGTATGTGTTGAAAAATGCCCCAGGAAATAATCAATTAACTGCTCCTTCAATTCAAAAATACATAATAAATGCTTGCGCCAAAGAAACTACTAAAATTATAATACAAGAGCTGGGAGATGACTACTTCTCAATTCTAGCTGATGAGTCTAGTGATGTGTCACATAGAGAACAACTGGCTCTTTGTTTACGTTATGTTAATGAAAAAGGAAGATTAATAGAGCGTTTTCTCGGCATTGTGCACGTTCATGATACTACTGCCTTGTCTCTTAAAGATGCAATCGAATCTTTATTAATGGAGCATTCCTTGAATTTCTCTAAAATTCGTGGGCAAGGATATGATGGTGCTAGTAATATGAGCGGTGAGATAAACAGACTTAAGAGCCTAATTTTAAGAGAAAACCCATCGGCTTACTACATTCATTGTTTTGCTCACCAACTTCAGTTAACGATAGTTGCATTTGTCAAGATAAATGATGACTGTCAGTGGTTTTTTGAAGCAATTTCAACGCTCTTAAATGTGATTGGAGTTTCTTGTAAGGGAAATGAAATACTTAGAGAAAGTCAAGTTCAAAAAGTTGCTCAGGCACTAGAATATGGTGAACTAAAAACTGGATCAGGTTTAAATCAGGAACTTTTCTTGGGTCGTCCGGGTGATACACGTTGGGGTTCACATCACAAAACCTTAATGCATATTATTTCTTTATATCCTGATATGTTTGCTACACATCTGAAGATTGGGAAAAATAAAGCAAATGATCGGGTGAAGGCACAAGCTGTGTTGTTTGTGTTAGAATCATTTGACTTTATGTTCATGGTTCATGTGATGACAACTATATTTGGCTACACACACGAATTAAATCTTGCGTTGCAAAGAAATGATCAAGATATTATTAATGCTATGTCTTTTGTTAGTTTGACCAAAAAACAGTTGCAAATTTTGCGAGACGAAGGATGAGACACATTGTTCAATAAGGTCTTACCTTTTTGTGGTAAATATGATATTCATATTCTTAAAATGGATGATCAGTATGTTCCCCGAGGAAGATCAAAATGATTTGTTGAAGACTACACATATTTGCATCATTATCGGGTTGCAATATTCTTAAAAGTTGTTGATTTGCAGTTACAAGAGCTAAACAACCGGTTTGATGAGGTGAGTATGGAGTTGCTCTATTGTATGACTAGCTTGAATCTCATTAACTCATTTGGTTGTTTTGACAAGCAAAAGTTGCTCAGACTTGCAGAGTTTTATCCTAATGACTTTTCAACCTTAGACTTGTTTAATTTGGATTTTCAACTTGACAATTTTATTGCGGATATGCGAAGTGATGTGAGGTTTTCTGACTTGAAGGATCTTGGTCATCTCTCTATGAAGCTTGTTGAAACAGGAAAACATGTTGCTTATCAGCAAATCTACAAGCTATTGAAGTTCGTACTGATTCTTCCTGTGGCTACTGCAAGTGTTGAAAGAGTATTCTCGGGCATGAATTATGTGAAGAATAGATTGCGCAATAACATGGGCGATCAAATATTGAATGATTGTTTGGTTACCTTCATTGAAAGGGACGCATTTCTGAAAGTTAGCGATGATGATGTGATCGATCGTTTCCATAAAATGAAGACTCGTTGTAGGCAAATGTAATTTTCTCATGTATTTCATATTTTGCAATTAGATCATTGATATGTAATTTTGTATGTCTTTTTATTGTCAAGGTATTTTCAATTTCTATATATTGTTACTTAGAAAGTTTTATTTGTGCCCCCCATTACAAAATTCCTGGATCCGCCAGTGATTGTGTTGTTATCTCGAAATTGATTGGCCCCGCCGATGAAATCAAGTTGCCACCATGCATGTTCTACGAAACTCATGATCTACTTCTTTTGAAGTAAACAAGAATTAATCTACGCTAATGACCCCACAAGGCCACAAGGAATTCTACGCTGATGCGTGAGCAGTAGAGCTAAGTTAGGGAGGTCAATAATTAATCTAAACTTAGTGGATGAATATGTTGTATTAATTCAAGGTGACTGTTATTAGCACTGCACTTTTGGATATTCGCACTACATTTACTCTTAATTTTCCGCGCCTTTTGAAAATACTCCTTGTACATGCATTTTTAGGAAAAGTGTTCAACACGAAAGTTGTAGATCTTGACGAGATCTACAACTTTCGTGTTGAACACTTTTCCAAAAAATGCATGTATAAAGCGTATTTCTAGAAATACGCTCAGATTTCGCGCCTTTTAAAAATACGCTTTATACATGCATTTTTAGGAAAATTGTTCAACACGAAAGTTGTAGATCTCGTTGTGTTGAACACTTTTCTTAAAAATGCATGTACAAGGAGTATTTTCAAAAGGCGCAGAAAATTAAGAGTAAATGTAGTGCGAATATCCAAAAGTGCAGTACTAATAACATGTATAACTCTAAACTTTTAGAGTGAAAATATTCCGTGTCACCGCTCAACATAGCACGCTAATCAATCCCCACCAAAATCTAGAACAACATTTTTTTTTGGGCGTTAATATTAGCTTTGTAATTTTGGCTATTCGTAAACATTGTTTTTTTTTAAAAAAAAAATTAGCTATCCGCAAACTCGAAAGCTATCGACACTAAAAATTTGAAAAAAGGGAGGAGCGGAGCACCATCACCTCCACCTGGAGGAGAAATGGGCGCTTAAAAATCACGGAATAGAGGAACACCGCCGCCAAGAGGATGAGAGATCGCCGGATGTAGAAAAGATAGCATCAGATAATGGAGGAGAACATGTCGGGATAAAGACGCTGCTCGGGAAATGGAGGACGAGCACTTGTCATATTTGGAGTCCTTCAGGTCGGACGGAAAGAGAGGAGGAGGGGTTGCCGGCAGAATCACGGTTTGGAGAGGAGGTGGAAGCACGAGAGGGGCGAGTACGAATGAGGAACAATTTTTGTGCAGTGTTTGCTAATATGATTTCTAAAAGTCCAAAAAAAACTCAAATTTTGAATACGGATAGACAAAAATGCGGTGTTAATATCATCATCTTTTTTTCTGTCGGGCCACCGACGTCAGCTGAAATCCGGGACCAATCAAATGCAAGTATTTGGTGGAGCTCACGGGTGCTATGCACATGAGCCCCACAGATTGTTTGGGTTTAATTGGTCTCGGACCCAGGAATCTTTACTTGAACAGAGATAATTTAATGATAAAGATCAAATCTTTAGCCACACATAAAGTGCAATTTTTTGTTGTTGTATATATGGAAAAAAAACAGTATGATTACTTAATCCGCTAGATGAAGGGAGATTGGATCATGACCATCAAATGTGGAGAGAAGCATCATTCGGGAGTAGATCGGGTGGCCTGCATTTTTTCGCCAAGGTGTTATTTTCAGACGAGCACATTAAATATGTTCTTATATAAAACTCAACCGTGTTTCTCTCTCCGTGTGGAACGATTCTTCCACCCACGTGATGATTTGGCTTTGGGGCTCGCGCTAGAGTTCTCACGCCAATAATCCAACTCTGAAGGTGACTAATTTTATTCACAAATCATAAACTGTTGTCCGCACATCAAAATATACATATTTATAGAAAAACGAGAGGCATATTAAGTTTAAACTTTAACAATCAATGTCTTCTTCTCATGAGTAGTGCCCGACAATAAAGATATATCTTTGTCAACATTTTGAGCCACTATGAGAGACAAAAAATGACAATTTATGTCAAAATGGTGGAACTCAAGTCAAAATGGAGAAATTCACGTCAAAATGGTGAAATTCATGTCAAATTGTTGGAATTGAGTTGTCGACATAGTCTCAAAAGGTTGTCGGAGAAGTTCCTTCGTTATCGGGCCATTTTTCAAGAGAAAAAGACTTCATTTGCTAAAGTTTAAAGGTGATATGCATATAGTAATTTATAAACATGAAAAAATTGGTCTGTGAATAGAATTTTATGATTACGAATAACAACTACCATTTTCTTTGTACGCTCAACACACCCTCCTCACCATGAACATATAAATACCTATTTTCGCAATGAGATCTGTTGATTTTTGAAGTGAGAGGTGAAGAGGAGGAAGAGAGTAAAAAAAAGTTATTTTTGGTTGGTCGGATTTGGTGTTTGCTGTTCTAACTAGATCCGTTGTTTTTGGTGAGGAGTTTTTGGTGTTTGAAGACTGCTTTCTATAAATAGGGGGGTCTTCTTATATTTCTTTATTGAAATTCAGCGTTTGGGGTTAAGGTTGCGATTTCCCTTTTCTTGGCTGCAGCTCAGTCGCGATCTGGTGAGATGTACAGGAGGTTGGTCATGAGGAAGGCGGTCTGCGTGAGGTCGCCGATTTGGTCCTGAGGTAGGCAGTCTGTGTGACATCGCCAACAAACCTGGTTGCGTAGCAGCAACGATCTGTGTAAGGTAGTCGACATTTTCTGGTGCTGTGAGTAGAGGCGGTCTGTTGTTGGCGGCGATCTATGTGTTGGCGCCCGTGACCTATTGTTGGAGGCGGTCTGTTATTGGTGGCGATCTATGTTGTTGGCGGCTTGTGAAGTGTGTGTGATCTGCTAAGTGAGGTGGTCTGTTGTTGGCGGCGGTTTGAGCTGATGGTGGACTGTGAAGTGTGTGCGGTCTACTGAGTGAATGGCGTACTGTGCGACTGGTGTGCGGTCTGCTGCTGGGAGGTTGGCGGTCTGGAAGTTGGCGTTCTGTGGAGTGGTGTGCGATCTGTGTAGTGGTGTGTGTAGAGCTGTCACGGTTCCGGTTCTGCTAAAATCAGGAATCAAACCAATAAGGTAACGGTTCTTCAAATCAGAACCAAAACCTTATTTGTTTTTATCGGTTCCAGTTCCGGTTCTAGTTCCAGCTTAATTTTTGGAACTATCGTGTCAACGGTTTCGGTTACGGTTCAACAAGAACCAAAACCAAACCGACAACTAACGGTTCGGTTCGGTTCCATGCAGTTCGGTCTGGTACCAATCGGTTCCAACTAAAACCAAAATCAAACTTGACAAAATGAAATAAAAGCGGGCTGCAAATAGTAAAACTCAAAACAACATCGAAATAGAAATAATTATGATGCGCACTTCTCGATGGTCTTTTCCACGATTAGTGGGATAGTATCAATTGCCTTCCTACACGTGTCGACTTGGCACGACATCTAGTTGGCTTGCGCACGTCTCGTCGGCATGCTCAACTATAACAATCGGCTACAATTAGTTGGCTTACGCACGTCTCGTCGGCATGCTCAACTATAACAATCGGCTACAATTAGTTGTCTTCCATGATTACTAATAAATAGCAGTTGTATATTTTTATAAAAAAAATCCAAAAAATATGTAATTAAATTGAAAATACATTATATAACTATATAAAAATAAAATATTTACTATAAAAATTGACTCCAAATTGCACCAATGTCAAATCATATCACACAATTTTTATGTGGTGAAGTTTTGTTTCTTCCAAAATCGACCCCCTTTAATGCGATTGCAGTTTGTGTTGAAACTGCACCAGATTCACTCGTGATAGTAAGTATAAATATTATAGATAAATTATAAAATAATAACAATGTTATAATAATAATAATAATAATAAATGGGTTGCGGTTCTGTTCTATTTCGGTCTGGGTCGGATCGGGTTTAAAAATCTTGAAACCGCTTGAGACTTGTATGTTGCGGTTGTGGTTCCGGTCCGAATAATAAAATATAAGAAACACACCCTGACCAATGTTGTTCATGGTTCCAAAATTCAAACCGGAACCGAATAATTTGCGAACAGTTTGGTCCGATTTTTTGCAATTCCGGTTCGATTTGGGGTTTTTGGTTTTAAGTGACAGCTCTAGGTGTGTGACTGAAGCAGTGGAGGTGACGACTCGTGAGGTGTGGTAATGAAGGCTGCGGCTTGGGCAAGCTGAAGTTGTGAATTGGTTATTGTCTCTCGTGTTATCTTTTTAATCGTCTAATGTCTCGCAAAATTGTCTTGCAATGGTTTTGCCAATTGTAATATGTATCGTGTATTGTGAAATGCAATTTTCTTGTTCCTTCAAATTTTGTTTATAGTTATCTTGCAACAGAATATTTTTTCGCATGGTATCAGAGCTAGTTCAAATTAGTGGCGTTGTTCTTGTTGCAAGTAACTATGCTTGAAGATGGAAGGCGGTAACTATGCTAGGGGTCTTGGTGTAGAGTTGTTCACGTACTCAAACTATAAAAATGGTGATCCGCATGGTGAGTTACCTATTGGGGGAAGACCTGTGGGAGGTAGTTAGTGGAGACGAGCAAGTGTAGGTGATACGCCCTAAATAGGTATACGCATTACACGCAAGTGCACGTGCCGGATCAAGTAATAAAGAGTGATTAAAGTTCGTTTCCACGGAGAGGTGGTGAATTTAGTGCTCGCAAGTACCAGTTTTTCCTTTTCTTTAAATCCAAGTCAAGTAAAATAGAGATTTGTTCAAAACTACGATTAGCCTACGAATGAAATTAGACTACGAATTGCTAAAAGAAAGTACTTAAATATAGAAGAGATAATCTTGTATTATGATTTCCGAAGTCTAATGTGACAAATCTTTTGAAAATTACTTTGTGATAGTGAGTGATGACACGTCTTGCAACGATTTTAAGGTTGAATATCCATACCTCTCGGTATCGGAAATTCCTAGCCTCTATTTCCCCCTAGGGAGAGACAAGTACCGCTTAAAGATTGAAAACCAAAGTTGCTAATACTAAGGGGAAATCTCTTTCTCCCTTCAAATACTATACCAGATCTATAACACACTTACGCAACTCCTCTCTCGAATTATGAAACGTAGTAAAATGACAAAACCTTGGCAAAAAGTTTTCAAATAAAGATTATAGATTCGGTAAAGACATACATCAATTATTCACAAAGAAAAATTTAAGATTTCATCAACACAAAAGACAACGTACTTTCATAATACAAGATTAAACGAGTTTAGTTCATGACGGCAGAGAAATCGCACATAACGGTTGGAGAGATCTTACAAAGCATGTTGCAAAATTAACACTTAGGCGTCGTGGGAATCCTTCGCTGAAGTCGCTCCCTCGATCAGCCTGGAAAATCTTCTTTTCTTCTCTAGCCACTCCCTTGAAGGATGATGAAACTTGAAAACCCTAGATGAAGCACTCCCTCTCTCCTCAAGATAATGAATGAATAAATTCAGAAGAATCTCCCATAAAAAACGTCCAGCCCTTTCCCCAAAGGATGCATCTTTCTATTTCTACAAAAGGCGCAATTTGTTTGAATTTCGAAATTTGAAATTCGTCAAGAGGTTGCAACCTGTTTTTCGGAAGTTGCAACCTTTTCTGCAGGACAACATATTTGGCAAAATCCTTCTTCCAATTCGTTCTTTTTGACTTCTCTTGCACAAATACCTAGGAAAAAGACCAATTTAGACATTTAAAATAAAAAATGAATTAACTTATATTTGTACTTTAATTAAATGGTTTTCTTCCGGATCAACGAGTGAAAAAGTCCAAAATTTGGGCCAGATAACTTCTTTTTGAGAAGTTATCACACCTCCACACTTGAACCTTTGCTAGTCCCTAGTAAAGAAGATTCTAGTCTCCGAATTGGGTGAGGTGATAGTTAACAAAGAGCTCATATGATCCTTTTTCTCAAAAATAACATAAAAAGATCTAGTCCAGAGTACTGATTAAACCATTTGAGGATTTGCCGATCATTCAATGTTCAAAACATTTGAGAATTCGTTAGTTTGATGGAAGAGAAATCTCAATTAAAATTTCTAGTGAGGTGTGTGCTACCCTTAAAGTCGTTCACTTCCCTCCAACTTTCCCGCCGAACTTCCTTTAATGTCTAAGAAGGGGTGAGAATAACCGAGTCTTTGAGTTAACCTCCACAAAATTTAGTAGTTAGGTATGAAGAGACATCGTAAATTTTGGCATGGTTAGAATATGTATGGATGGCAGAAGGTGTCTCCCTAGTCTTCCTAGATGAAAAATTCTTAGCGACTCTTCAAACTATGAGGTTTATTTTCTCTTCCTCCTTTTTTGTAGTCCGTAGTTGGGATCATTCCAAGTAGGTGTACACACACTTGGGTCACATATCACTACGACTCATCATTTTTTTTTATAATCACAGTTGGGATCATTCCAGGTATGAATGCGCATACCTATGCCGCATATCACTATAACAGTTCTCATATTTATAGTTTTTTTAAGAGAGTCCATAGTTGGGATCATTCCAAGTGGGTGTAAACACACTTGGGCCACATATCACTACGACTCACACATTTTATTTTAACAAACACTCGTAAATGAAGAGCACACTAAGAATCATCAAATAGACGACTAGGGGCAACATGCATAAAAGTTCAACGATCAAGCTCAAAGGGATACAATTGGGGGTAAAGTCCTTGGTTTACATCTCCAACTCGGTTCTTGCTCACCCTCCATTATTATTTTTAGAAGTTCGTATAGGTCTATTTTTAAGAAGATCCCCTTTTTAAAGGATAATGTGAGAAAATGAAATATTAAAAGAGATGTGACTCATCTTGCTAACTTCAAGTCAAAATGATGTGAACCATTAGTGTCGGCTATCCTCGTAGATTAAAATCAGCATGGACTGCATGATTCGTTATTGATTTCGAGAACTAGGATCAAAATAATTATATTTTCACTCCTCACCCAATTGGTAGGGGTCACACTACCCCCACCATCACCTCCACACTTGAACCTTTGCTAGTCCCTAGCAAAGAAGATTCTAGTCTCCGGATTGGGTGAGGTGATAGTTAACAAAGAGCTCACATGATCCTTTTTCTCAAAGATAACATAAAAAGATCTAGTCCAGAGTACTGATTAAACCATTTGAGGATTTGCCGATCATTCAATGTTCAAAACATTTGAGAATTCGTTAGTTTGATGGAAGAGAAATCTCAATTAAAATTTCTAGTGAGGTGTGTGCTACCCTTTAAAGTCGTTCACTTCCCTCCAACTTTCCCGCCAAACTTCCTTTAATGTCTAAGAAGGGGTGAGAATAACCGAGTCTTTGAGTTAACCTCCACAAAATTTAGTAATTAGGTATGAAGAGACATCGTAAATTTTGGCATGGTTAGAATGTGTATGGATGGCAGAAGGTGTCTCCCTAGTCTTCCTAGATGAAAAATTCTTAGCGACTCTTCAAACTATGAGGTTTATTTTCTCTTCCTCTTTTTTTGTAGTCCGTAATTGGGATCATTCCAAGTAGGTGTACACACACTTGGGCCACATATCACTACGACTCATCATTTTTTTTATAATCACAGTTGGGATCATTCCAGGTATGAATGCACATACCTAGACCGCATATCACTATGACATATTCTCATATATATAGTTTTTTTTAAGAGTGTCCATAGTTGGGATCATTCCAAGTTGGTGTAAACACACTTGGACCACATATCACTACGACTCACATATTTTATTTTAACAAACACTCGTAAATGAAGAGCACACTGAGAATCATCAAATAGACGACTAGGGGCAACATGCATAAAAGTTCAACGATCAAGCTCAAAGGGATACAATTGGGGGTAAATGCCTTGGTTTACATCTCCAACTCGGTTCTTGCTCACCCTCCATTATTATTTTTAGAAGTTCGTATAGGTCTATTTTTAAGAAGATCCCCTTTTTAAAGGATAATGTGAGAAAATGAAATATTAAAAGAGATGTGACTCATCTTGCTAACTTCAAGTCAAAATGATGTTAACCATTAGTGTCGGTTATCCTCGTAGATTAAAATCAGCATGGACTGCATGATTCATTATTGATTTCGAGAACTAGGATCAAAATAATTATATTTTAACTCCTCACCTAATTGGTAGGGGTCACACTACCCCCACCTCCACACTTTTGCACTTTGCTAGTCCCTAGCAAAGCGACCTCGCTTCTCATAATGATAAATGTGAGTGGCTTGATTGAAAAGAGAACATGCAGAAGGTCAAATATAATGCAGCCAATAAAAGCACGAAATAATGTAATCTAAAAACTCCCCTGATGTTTGGGTGGCTGAAAAAGAGTCCACAACTGCCTCCTTGTGTTCATAAACTCTGTTGACTCATGATGGTTCATCGCTCCTATCCGGGTGGGTGAACCTGCAAGGCACTCAAACCACAGGCTAGACAAATATTTAAAAAAACATATAAAGTAGCTCATTGCATATCAACTATTTTAGGACTTCATGAAGAGAGCATGACATTAAAGGTAGTCCAAATGATAATTCAAAACAAGTGATATGCAACAGTAGTTATGTAATGATCATCCAGCCTGCTTATCATATCTAAGTATAGGGACAATGATGTAAACAAAATGTGAAGCAGTACCCTAAGTAGATAGAGTAATATCCAGAGTGAATTAACCATCCTGAATGTCAAAATGTCAAAAACAATATATCCAGAATAGCACACATCAAAATATCCAAACAGTCCCACACATCAAAGCATATCCATCAAAATACCAAATAAAGAAAGGAAAATAAAATCATGTCAGCACCCTAAACATCAAAATGTCAGATCAGAAATGAGGAGAACTACTCTTCGCCTTTGCTATCCCCTGACTCCTCTTTGTCTTCATCTTCCTCATCTTCGGTCTCAATCTCGGCCTCTAAGTCGGATACAGTTGCAGCAATTTTGGCTGGGTCAGCTCGTGTCCAATCACTCTGAAGCAGATATCCCTCGGAATCGAACTGCGACTGAAGCTGGTACGAGGGTGTCTCCACCGGGATTCTGGCCGCATGCATCAATTTTTCCTGGTTCTGACGGATGTCCTCAAATCGAGATTCAAAGTACACATGTTGGCATCTGAGGTAGGCTTTTATATACTCGGCGTTCTCGGTTGCTAAGCCACGTTCCCCCTCATGCTGTGATCTTCCAATCACAAACTTCATGGGGGCAGACAATGTGGGTTTTGCAGATGTCTTAGGTTCCTCACCTCGCAGCTTGCTCAGCTTCGCTTTTTTCTCTCCCGTTTCAGCGGCCACCTTAATGTTAACCTCTACAACTCTTTCTGTCAGATGTTTTCCGACCTTGCTAATCAAATCACCGTCCCCTTGTTGTACCCCAGCCATGCGATAAAGTTCCGTAATGGTGGTGGGGAACCAAAGATGTCACACATTCTCTTCTTTAATTTTTTGTGTTAATTGATTGTAGATGAGTTTCCCAACATTGATCCCTAGCCCTTTTATAATATTGTAGATAAGTGTGATGCGATCGATGGAAACATAGTTTAAGTGGCGAGTGGGAAAAATACTGGCATTGACGAACAGTAACCACGCCTTGGCCTCCCTCGATAGGCTAGTGGACCTCAAAACATTCTGGGATCGACGCGACCACTCCGGTTGGGGAACACAACACACTGCTGCAGCCAGATCACTGAGTGCAACAGGAGTTTGGATCCACTTGAAGTTACAATTTGCTGTATCATCCAGGTTAAATAGGCTGTTGATGGCCGAGGAGGAATAATCTACCATCTTTCCTCGAACCAAAACTGTGTCTCCCTCGCCGTTCGCTGCATTGGCGTAGAATTCATAGACCCAAGTGTAGATTGCTTCAGTGTGTGGGTGACAGAAGGCCTCCCATTCTAGACTCTTAATTTGCTCAGCATAGGACAGGCTCCACGCACGCTTCTCCATCAAGAATCCACGCTCACATATGAACGGGACGGACTGGATTGCTTGGAAACGAAGGCAGGCCTGTTCATTCAGAAACCTGGCCCTAGGGCGGGCGACTTCCTTCCCCTTCCCCTTCTTCTTCGAAGACATAACCTATCCTAACCAAAATCGCAACCAATACTAAGTACGCACCGAACTAAAGCATTCTACATGTTCAACCAGTTTGGATTGAGGGTCAAGGATATACCTCCAGGAAATGTCGCCGTAGGCGGTCGGTCACGCACTCGCCGACGTAGATAGTCGGAGCCCACGCTGGTTTCCTCCAAATCGAGTTCAACTAGCGGCGACGCCGTCTCCAGTCGAAGCAGCCCGCCAGAAATCGTCATGCCTCCGCCGTGCGCTATCGCTCCGCTCGTGCCCTAGCCGAAAAATCAAGGATGGGTACATCACGATTTCCCCCTTTTTTATATATAAGGGAAGAACCAGGGTTATAGTTAAGGTTAGTAATTAAATATAGTTAATTGCGAAATTAAGGTTGAACTTGTCACTAATTCCAGCAATAATTGCACCGGTTGAGTTGAACCGATGCAACACCGATTCAACCCGCTATTATGGGGTGCCGAACAGAACAATAAAGGTAGCAACCTTTATTTTCGGGTTGCAACCTCATAAAATGGGCCTTGTATAGCGCCGGACAGAAAAATAAAGGTAGCACACTTTATTTTGGGGTTGCAACCTCATAAAATTGACTTGTCCATTTCCACTTCTTGGATTCCTCCTACCGTCAGGAACATTTAGAATTTTTTTTTCTTTTTTCACGAACGAATACAAAAATAAATAGAAGGTGGGTTGCCTCCCACCAAGCGCCTAATTTACCGTCCCGGCAGGACGGTACAGATCTAGTGGAGTGTCACGCACGACACCGCTCGGTCATCGTCCTTCTTAAGATATAATTTCAGTCTTTCTCCGTTCACTTTAAATTCCGTTCCATCACTTTCGTTGATGATTGTCACCGCGCCATACGGATGCACCTCTTTTACCAAAAAAGGGCCCAACCAATGCGACTTAAGTTTTCCGGGAAATAGTCGTAAACGGGAGTTGAACAACAAGACTAATTGTCCCGGCTCGAAATGTTTTTCTTTCAACCGTCGGTCGTGCCACTTCTTGGTACGCTCTTTATAGATTTTTGAATTGTCATAAGCTCGCATCCTAATCTCTTCTAATTCATTAAGTTGCAAGATCCAATTCTTTCCAAAGCCTCGGCGAATGGGATGTTGATTTGCAACTTCTTAAAAATCTCGAGAAATTTTTGGAATTGTTGATCGAGTTTGCTTTTCTTTAACCGTTGCGAAAAAGGTGGTGGTGGATAAATTATTGTAGCTTCTTTTTCCTTCTTAGCTTCATCAATTCGCTCTTTTTTTTCTCTAACACTTCTACCTCAGGTTCCTGACTATTCCCATCTTGTATGGCTCCCTCATTAGGGATACAAGGAATCAACTCCTCTAATTCCTTTTCATTACTACCCTTGCTTTGCTCTCTTAGTGGAATACTCTCCAACTCCTTACCACTTCGTAAAGTGACCGCCTTGCATTGTTGATTGTCTCCTTTCGGATTCGGTGTGGTATCCGTTGGGAGTGACCCTTGAGGTTTAAGTCTTAATGCATTCGCGATTTGTCCCAATTGAGACTCAATCACACGAAGTGAACCCTCTACACTAGTAATGCGTGCATCGTTTCTTTGCATGGATTCGATAAGAATCTCATCAGATAACTTTCTAGAAGGTCCTTGTTGATTATAATTAACGTTTTGAGTTGGACGTGGGTTTGAGTTAAAACCAGGCGGGTGTCCCACGCCGGTATTGTTCTTCCACGAGAAGTTAGGGTGATTACGCAAATCCGGGTTATAATAATTTGGAACTAAGTTATTATTATTGTTATATCTATGTTGCCCTCCTATATAATTAATTTCTTCATTATAATTAGGGATAGGGGGATTCGCAAGTTGTTCAACCGTGAATGATGGGTTCGGAGGAGGGGCTGTCATAATGTTATTCACCTATGGGTTTATTTGATTATGATTTAATGTTAGTGCATCTAACCTCTTATTCATAGAGTGAAATTGGGCAGTGATTTGTGCGGCAAATGAACTAAGTTGATCGACTTGATATAAACCACTCATAGATGAAGAGGGTCCTTGTCGCTCAAATGACTGATAATTATTAGAGGATAATTCCTCTAAGATCGCATATGCATCCTCAGGGTATTTACCCATGAGGGATCCACCCGCGACTCCGTCTACTTGAATCATGGTAGGCGTTTGGAGTCCATTATAGAATGTCCACACTTGTTGGTGCAAAGCCAAGCCATGATGAGGACACTTACGCAACAACTCCTTGAATCTCTCCCACGCATCGTAAAGTGTTTCACCATTCCCTTAGGTAAAGTTCATTATGTCCCTCATTAACCTAGCGGTTTTGGCGGGTGTGAAAAACTTGGCTAAGAATTTCTCCACCACTTCTACCCAAGTAGTGAGTCCATATTGGGAATCTAGCCACTCCTTTGCTCTTCCATCCAAAGAGAATGAGAATAAGCGGAGACGAATTGCTTCATTGGATGCACCATTTATTTTAAATGTGTCGCACACATCCATGAAGGTTCGTATGTGGGAATTAGGATCCTCGTGGCTAAGTCCACTAAACTATTTTTGCTGAACTAAATTCATCGCCATTGAGTCAATTTTGAAGTTGTTTGTCTCGATGGCGGGCTTAATGATACTATAATGTAGATTTCCCCTAAAAGGCATGTTATATTCTCTACAGGTTCTCCTAGCCTCAGCGGGATGGCCATTCTGCTCTACTTGACCGTCTTGCCCTACGCCTTCTTGCGCATGTTCATTATGGTCATTTGGGTTTGGGGGATTTTGATGATTCATGATGGCAACGTTTCTCTTTTCTAATCGAACAGTTCTCCTATTCCGTCTACACGTCCGCTCGATTTCTAGATTTAAAGGTGTAAGCTTAGGCATTCGATAACGGGACATGGACTACACAACAATCAGATGATAAAACAAACAAAAATTAAAAAGTAAATAATTAAAGAGACAAAATTAGAGACTTGAGCTCTAAATAATCAGGTTTAGCTAATATTGCAAGAGAATAAACACTAAATTGAGCACCTCCCCGGCAACGATGCCAAAAGCTTGATATGCCCTAAACAGGTATACGTATTACACGCAAGTGCACGTGCCGGATCAAGTAATAAAGAGTGATTAAAGTTCGTTTTCATGGAGAGGTGGTGAATTTAGTGCTCGCAAGTACCAGTTATTCCTTTTCTTTAAATCCAAGTCAAGTAAAATAGAGATTTGTTCAAAACTACGATTAGCCTACGAATGAAATTAGACTACGAATTGCTAAGAGAAAGTACTTAGATATAGAAGAGATAATCTTGTATTATGATTTCCGAAGTCTAATGTGACAAATCTTTTGAAGATTACTTTGTGATAGTGAGTGATGACACGTCTTGCAACGATTTTAAGGTTGAATATCCGTACCTCTCGGTATCGGAAATTCCTAGCATCTATTTCCCCCTAGGGAGAGACAAGTACCGCTTAAAGATTGAAAACCAAAGTTGCTAATACTAAGGGGAAATCTCTTTCTCCCTTCAAATACTATACCGGATCTATAACACACTTACGCAATTCCTCTCTCGAATTATGAAGCGTAGTAAAATGACAAAACCTTGGCCAAAAGTTTTCAAATAAAGATTATAGATTCGGTAAAGAATACATCAATCATTCACAAAGAAAAATTTAAGATTTCATCAACACAAAAGACAACGTACTTTCACAATACAAGATTAAACGAGTTCAGTTCATGACGTCAGAGAAATCACACATAACGGTTGGAGAGATCTTACAAAGCATGTTGCAAAATTAACACTTAAGCGTCGTGGGAATCCTTCGCTGAAGTCGCTCCCTCGATCAGCCCGGAAAATCTTCTCTTCTTCTCTAGCCGCTCCCTTGAAGGATGATGAACCTTGAAAACCCTAGATGAAGCACTCCCTCTCTCCTCAAGATAATGAATGAATAAATTCAGAAGAATCTCCCATAAAAAACGTCCAGCCCTTTCCCCAAAGGATGCATCTTTCTATTTTTGCAAAAGGCGCAATTTGTTTGAATTTCGAAATTTGAAATTCGTCTAGAGGTTACAACTTGTTTTTCGGAGGTTGCAACCTTTTCTGCAGGACAGCATATTTGGCAAAATCCTTCTTCCAATTCGTTTTTTTTTACTTCTCTTGCACAAATACCTAGGAAAAAGACCAATTTAGACATAAATAAAATAAAAAATGAATTAACTTATATTTGTACTTTAACTAAATGGTTTTCTTCCGGATCAACGAGTGAAAAGGTCCAAAATTTGGGCCAGATAACTTCTTTTTGAGAAGTTATCAGTAGGTTGTCGCAGTGGGAGACAATGCTCAGCTTGCCCGAGTTTGGAGGAAGACAAACGCCAAGGTAAAATTCACTCTCACACAGGTTATTTCCCCAGAACGGTTTGACTATATTATAGGGTGTAAATCTGCATCAGATATCTGAAGAGCTTTGGATGGGCTATTCAACAAAAAAAATGTGACACGGTTGCAGTTCCTAGAGAATGAGTTGGCAAATGCCACTCAAGGGGAGCTGACAATCTCGACCTTCTTTTTGAAGGTGAAGAATCTTTGTGCTGAGATCTCTGCTTTAGATCTTAACGAACCGATCTCTGAGGCGAAGCTAAAGAGACACGTTATTTGTGTACTACGGAAGGAATATGTGGATTTCATCACATCAATTAAAGGATGGGTTGTTCAGCCATCCCTATTGGAGCTGGAGAATCTGTTGTCCTTATAGGTGAGTCTGCCAAAGAAGATGGCTGGTGTGACCATCATGGAAGGATAATGTGAGTTTCTCTTCTCTAGGAAGAAGAAGCCCTGGGAAAGACAGAAGAAGAATTCAGTAAACGGACCATCAACATCCTCTCATAGAGATATGAGGAACTTTCTTCCCGGTTATGATGAGCAAAATAGACAGTTGTGTTTTGCTTGTCGTAAGTATGGAAGCATAGAGAAACATTATAGGTCAAACTTAAAGGTGAGGCATGCTACTGAGAATGAAGAGCATCCAAGGCAAGAAAAACATGGAGATAAAGGATCACAAGGAGGTCAGCAGTGGGCAAACTATTTCCTCGCTGAGATAAGATAACACATGTTGATGCATTAGCTTCAATCAACTTCCAAGATGATTGGATTGTTGATTATGGTTGCGGTCATCATCTCACCGGAGATGTGACGAAGTTTGAATCCCTCAAGGTGTATGAGGGAAACGATTCTATTATCACGACAGATGATATTGTGCATCCTGTAGAGAAGGAAGGGCTAGTGTCGTTAGGTAGCGAGGAGAAATCACTCACCCCAAAGATTATATACCATTTTCCTGAGATGAAGAAGAATTTATTCTCTATGACAAATGTCATGGATGCGGGATACCACATTCTGTTCGGACTCAAGGAGATGATGTTTGTGAAGAACTTATCTATGATCGTTGGTGAGGTTACTCACATTGAGAGGCGCGTGAAGGACTTGTTCGTCCTTTCTGCTAATGTGTATGTTGACAAGTTGAAGGAAAATGATGGCTCGGTGATCTGGAACGAGAGGTTGGATCACGTGAGGATGGATAAACTTAAGGTTATGATGGCGAAGAAGTTGGTGAATGGCCTGTCCATCCTATCTTCCTGTGGTGGCGACCACATGTGTGAGGGATGTCAATTTGGAAAATCTCATCGACTTTCATTTGACAATTCAGAGTCCAGGTGCAGAGTTCCATTAGAGTGCATCCATGTAGATGTGATGGGGCCATACGATATCTTATCTTATGAAGGAAACAAATACATGTTGGTGTTGATGGATGACTACACCCAATACACTTGGGTATACTTTATGAGAGAGAAGTCAAAGGTTTTTGAGAAGTTCCAAGAATGTAAGGAGCTTGTTGAAGGGAAGTTAAGGATGCGAGTAAAGAAGTTGAGAACTGACAATGACGGGCGAGTTTACCTCTGACACTTTTGTGTCCTTTTGCAAGAGATTTGGCATTTAGAAAGAACTCATGTGTGCATACACCCCTCAACAAAATGAGGATGATAACGTAAGCAGCGCAAGCCATTCCTTCCTCTAAGTCCAAATTGAATGGTGTATCCACATTAAATAATGTTCAAAGAAAAACCATGCGTGACTCAATTAAAGCTGTTTGGTGCGAAATGCTTTGTGCATATTCCGGACAAACTGTGGACCAAATTGGAGCCAAAGCACATAGGTGCGTGTTCGTTGGATACGATGAATGAAAGAAGGTGTGGAAGTGGATGGATCCGCACACTCACAAGTTTATTGTCTCTCGGGATGTGGTGTTCAACGAACTAATTTCTTATCAGGGAGTCTTGTCTGTAGCATTGTCGAATGAAGGAGTAAGAAGGGATGAATAGAGAGTCATTGAGGACTCTGGGGTGGAACTTGTGATGTCTCAAAGTGCCCCATCTTCATCTAGCTCAAAAAGAGTTTCAAGTTCTAGAAGTAGGCGGAGTACTTCTCTAAGGCATACTAAGCAACTGAAGTGGAAGAGGTTGCTAATATGGTTGAAAGTGGAGAAGGGTTAAAGAGGTCGAAAAAGACTATTGTCTCACCTGCTTGCTACAAAGAGGGAAACTTTGAGAGTCTTATCTCCTGTTTTTTGCTGGACCACTCGACGAAAGGGAGCCTGCTCTATTTGAGGACGTAGTGGGCGTAAAAGAGTGGGATGAAGTCATGAAAGAGGAGATGATGACATTGGAGAAGAATGAGACTTGGGACCTGATTCTCATGATTGAATGAATGAAGCATGTCACCTGCAAAAGAGTGTACAAGGTAAAGAGGAAGGTTGTTGGAGGAGTGGAGCGGAACAAGGCGAGACTTATTGCTCGAGATTTTTTCTCAACAATATGGTGAGGAATACGAGGTGTCCTTTAGTCTGGTGGCAAAGATGGCGTCGATAAGGACGGTCATTACCTTGACATCATGTCGTGCTTGGAAGCTGTGACAGCTTGATGTGAAGAATGTGTTTCTATATAGAGCGATCGACAAAGACATATTCATGGAGCAGCCACGTGGTTATGTGTCTAAGTCTCTACCACAACATGTGTGCAAATTAAAGAAGCCCCTATACGGGTTGAAGTAGGCACCTAGAGCCTGGTACAAGAAGATTGTTGAGTGCCTCCAGTTCTGCGGGTACGACGTATCTGATTCAGACTCTAGCATGTTTGTGAAAAAGGGAGATGGTCTGCATGTGATGGTTCTATTATACGTCGATGATATGATCGTGACCGAGAATGATGATGGGGAGGAGACGATGCTTTTGGCGGAGCCATCAATTCGTTTTGAGATGAAGGATTTTGGTGAGCTGTACTTCCTTGGATTAGAGGTTGAGAAGAGGGAGAGCGGTCTACTCGTGTTTCAGAAGGCCTGTGCCGAGAGGATCGTGGAACGATTCGGCATGAAGGAAGGGAAGAATGCCTCTATGGTGTTTGAGTTTGAGGCTTCAGAAGGATGTGGGGAGGATTCTTCCTGATCCGAAGGTATTTCGGGCCTTGATGTGGAGTTTGATCTATTTGACTATCACTAGGCCAGATATCGTGTTTGTTGTTGACCGGGTTAGCAGATATATGCTGGAACCGTGTATGCCTCGTCTGGAGGCGACAAAGGGGATTTTGAAGTATGTGAAAATAACCCTGGATATGGGTATATTTTATGGAAGAGAGTCTAGCTTTACTTTGTATGGGTATATAAGTGCAGACTATGCAGGAGATGTTGATGATCAGAAGTCAATATTTGGGTATGTGTTCATATGCGGGGATGCTACTATCTCCTGGTGCAGCAAGAAGCATGATTCGATCTCCCTCTCCACCATTGAGGCAGAGTACAATGCATCATCCAAAGCAGCTTGGGAGTGTATCTGGCTGCCGAGATTGGTGACGAATGTTGATGAGAAGGTGAAGGGACCAACCCTGATTCACGGCAATAACGAGAGTGCCTTAAAATTGATAATCAATCCAATATGTCACACACGAACAAAACGCATTGAGATAGAACACCACTTTATTTGGGAAAAGGTGCTAGGAGGAGCCCTTGCTGTGGAGCATGTGTAAAGTCAGGACAACATAGCAGACATTTTCACAAAGGCTCTATACACAGGGCCGTTTGAGCGTCTTCGGTCTCTTCTCGGTGTTGTCTCAGGTGCTCACTTCAAGGAGGAGTGTTGATTTTTGAAGTGAGAGTTGAAGAGGAGGAAGAGAGTAAAAAAAGTTATTTTGGCTGGTCGGATCCGGTGTTTGCAATTCAGACCGAATCCGTTGATTTTGGTGAGGAGTTTTTTGTGTTTGAGGACTGTTTTTTATAAATATGGGGCCTCCTTCTGTCTCTAAATATTTGGAGTTTCGGATTAAGGCTGTGGTTTCCCTTTTCTTGGTCGCAGCTTAGTTGCGATCTGGTGAGATGTATAGGAGGTTGGTCTTGAGGAGGGCGGTTTGCGTGAGGTCGTTGATTGGTCCTCAGGTAGGCGGTCTGTGTGACATCGCTGACAAACCTGGTTGCGTAGCAGCGGCGGTCTGTATAAGATAGTCAACAGTTTCTGGTGCTGTTAGTAGAGGCGTTCTGTTGTTGGCAGCCGCAACCTGTTGTTGGAGGCAGTCTGTTGTTGACGGCGACCTGAGCCAGTGGTGGCTTGTGATGTTGGGTTGGCTCATACCCGATTCAAATGGACCAGGCGCATTAGGAGCAGAAAACAAGTTGCAACGCAGTATTTGAGGTTGCAACCTTTTTTGTGCTGTCTTGAAAGCTGTCCAAATTAAAAAAAACTATTTTTCAAATATGTCCAAATTAAAAAGGTTTTAATTTGGAATGTGGCCCGGTGGTTTTATTTGGGAGGTGGTAATGGGAATATAATATACCCATTATTATATTCCTTTCTCTCTCTCTCTCCCATGAATGGTAACCGCAACCCCCTCCTTGCATTAAAAATTGCAGCCCGCCACCCGCTCTCTCCAACCGCAACCGCAACCGCTCTCGCTCTCTCTCGGCTTGGTGTAGGAGGGTGCTGCCTTGGGATCTCTTGCCGGAGTCGCCGCTGGAGGAAGGCAGCCGCCGGTGTTTGCCTTCGCTGACGTGAAGAGGAGGGCAGCCCGCCATCGCCGTCGTCGTCGCCATCCGAGTCAAGTCGGCCGTTGCCGTGGAAGGAAGGCGGAGACGGGGTTGTTTTAACCCGGCTGTTTGTGGAGGTTGTGGAGAGGAAAAGTTTGCGTTGAGGACGGGCTACACGTTCGTGGCAAGGTCCGGGTCCGAACTTGGAGTTTCTCTCCGGTGGTGGCGGTGGTTGCGGTTGAACGTCGGAAGTTGACGTTGAAGGTTCGGTGAACCTTGTGCGTCCGTTAGTTGGATTACAGTCCCAGATCTTCCATTTCCTGCGGATCGTGCGTGTCTGGCGCATCCGCGTGCGTTTCACCGGACGGTTATTTCTTCATTTGTTTCTTCATTGTAATTGATTTATAAATTATATATATTATAAATTGGCATTGTCTGTGTTCGTGATTTATCCTGCAATTATTGGCGATCCCATCAAGTGGTATCAGAGCCAGGTTCGGTAGACGACCGTGATTGGACGTTCTAGGAAGGGTTTGACTGCAGTGGTGAACGACTAGGTTCTCTTCCCACTCTTTCAGATCCGACCTTTGAACAAATCAGGTCTTCTAGTTTGTCGGGGACAGTCATGGCAGGGAAGAACGCAGTTTTGGATAGATTTTCAGTGGAGAAGTTCTATGGTAGTGGGAATTTTAGCCTATGGCAGATTCGAGTCAATGATATGTTGGTTCAACAAGGTTTGATTCAAGTCTTGCGGGGGTGCGACAAATTATCCACGGAGGTGAAAGATGAGGAATGGAAGGATCTTGATGAAAAGGCCACGAGCAGAATCATGATGTGTGTTGCTGACCAGGTGCTCTTCAACATCGGGACTGAAGAGACGGCAGTCGGGCTTTGGGAAAAGCTTGAGCGACTGTACTTGGCAAAATCCGTGACGATAAGATTGTTGCTGAAGCAGCGACTCTATGCGCTGAAGATGCAGGAAGGTGGCAACCTGCAGGAACACTTCAATGTGTTCAACGTTCTCCTGAGCCAATTGCATGTGGTTGGATCGAAGGTAGAGGAAGAAGACAAAGCCCTCTTGCTTCTTACCTCGCTCCCAGCGTCATACAAGCACATGGTGACTACGCTCCTGTATGGGAAGGATACGGTGGGGCTGGAAGAAGTCATATCGACGCTGTTATCCAGTCAGATGTTAAAGGACCCCACTCCTAGGGGTGACCAGATCTTGGTAGCGCATGAATGTGGGAGGAGTTTTAACAGAGGATCGAGCAGTGTACGAGCTCGGTCAGCGTCGAAGAAGGTAGTGACGTGTTACCACTGCAGACAAGTTGGTCACATTAGTAGAAATTGTCCGCAGCGTGCAGGAAGTTCTGGAACTTCGAAGGATGTCCAAGATGCGGGCATGATGACACTCGACCTGGAAGGAGATGACGGATTTTATTGCGTCACTGAGAGTCAGAGTGACTCTGATAGCTGGATTTTGGATTCTGGTGTCTCGCAGCACATTTGCTAAGATGCGGCGATGTTCAGTTCACTGGAGGTGATGTCTGGGTCGGTCTTTCTGGGTGACGGCTCAGCATGTGAGGTCACAGGGATTGGGACGGTGAACTTGCGGATGCATGGTGGAGCTGTGCGTAGACTTGAGCAGGTACACCTGGTACCGAAGTTACGCAAGAATCTGATTTCGTTGGGCAGATTGGACACCGGTGGGTGCAGGTTTGCATCGAGAGGTGGAGTTCTGACGGTGAGGCGAGGGCGCACCGTGCTCATGCGAGCTATGCAGCGCGGTAGTCTGTACCGGCTGATGGGGACCACGATGTGAGGTGGTGTGCCCATGATTTCTGCAGCCGACGGTGTGGATGGTCGAGGTGGTACAGGGGATCGCCCTTTTTGTTGTCTGACTAGGCGAGTCACATTCAGCGATCCAGTTGCGTTGACATTCAGGGGTTGAGCCCGAGCAGGGATGAGTCGATTGGAGCAGGTCGGCTGACGCCTCAAGTTCTTGAGGTGGTGCTTCGTGCAGACTGGTGCTTCGTGCAGAACGGTTGCTTCGCGCAGTTGGTGTCCAGTGCGGATGACGCTTCGTGCAGGTGGTGGCGGAACCAGGATATGAGCCAAGGTGGTGTTTGTTGGGTTGGCTCATACCCGGTTCAAATGGATCGGGCGCATTAGGAGCAGAAAACAGGTTGCAACGCAGTATTTGAGGTAGCAACCTTTTTTTGTGCTGTCTTGAAAGCTGTCCAAATTAAAAAACTGTTTTTTCAAATCTGTCCAAATTAAACAGGTTTTAATTTGGAATGTGGTCCGATAGTTTTATTTGGGAGGTGGTAATGGGAACATAATATACCCATTATTATATTCCTTTTTCTCTCTCTCCCATGAATGGTAACCGCAACCCCCTCCCTGCATTAAAAATCGTAACCCGCCACCCGCTCTCTCCAACCGCAACCGCAACCGCTCTCGCTCTCTCTCTCTCTCAGCTTGGTGCAGGAGGGTGCTGCCTTGGGATCTCTTGCCGGAGTCGCCGCTGGAGGAAGGCAGCCGCCGGTGTTCGCCGTCGCTGATGTGAAGAGGAGGGCAGCCCGCCGTCGCCGTCGCCGTCGCCGTCCGAGTCCAGTCGGCCGTTGCCGTGGAAGGAAGACGGAGACGGGGTTGTTTTAACCCGACTGTTTGTGGAGGCTGTGGAGAGGAAAAGTTTGCGTTGAGGACGGGCTACATGTTCGTGGCAAGGTCCGGGTCCGAACTTGGAGTTTCTCTCCGGTGGCGGCGGTGGTGGCGGTTGAACGTCGGAAGTTGACGTTGAAGGTTCGGTGAACCTTGTGCGTCCGTTAGTCGGATTGCAGTCCCAGATCTTCCATTTCCTGCGGATCGTGCGTGTCCGGCGCATCCGCGTGCGTTTCACCGGACGGTTATTTCTTCACTTGTTTCTTCATTGTAATTGATTTATAAATTATATTATAAATTGACATATATTGTCTGTGTTCGTGATTTCTCCTGTAATTATTGACGATCCCATCATGTGAAGTGTGTGCAGTTGGCTGAGTGGCTGGCGAACTGTGCGACTGGTGTGCGGTCTGCTACTGGGAGGTTTGCGGTCTATTGAGTGGTGTACGATCTGTGTTGTGGTGTGTGACTGAAGCAGTGGAGGTGACGACTCCTGAGGTGTGGCACTGAAGGTTGCGGCTTGGGCGAGCTAAAGTTGCGAATTGGTTGCCGTCTCCGATGTTATCTTTGTAATCGTCCAATGCCTCACAAAATTGTCTTGCGATGGTTGTGCCCATTGCAGTCTGTATCGTCCATTGTGAAATGCAATTTTCTTGTTCTTTCAAGTTTACTTTTTAGTTATCTTGCAACGGAATATTTTTTCACAAGATTCAACTCATTTCAAGCGCCGAATGAAAAAAATTCTTCCGACCGAGACCTACAAGGCGAAACATCCTTCTCTCCATTACCGCACTGGAATAGCTGCTCTCCTTCCTTGTTTTTTCGCTGCATCATCTCGCCATTAGCTCACTCAAATAGCTGCTCTTCTTCCTCATATTTCGCTGCATCAGCTCCTTATAACCTCAGAATGAAGAAAAGAATCTGCTTAGATTATGCAGCCCTCCTCCAAGAAATCTGTTGATAATTTTGGCAAATATAAATTGTTAAACCTTATGTTGTGCACAACCGTATTTTCCCAGCCAACTGAAAAGTTTAAAAATAAAACATAAATTAATTTCACAAAGGTTCTATACTTTCACCCTCAATATATTACAATTATTAACACTAATACATCTTCCAACATGAGTTTACAAAACAATATTCATAAAAATTATTGAACACTGCCTAAAAAGGAAGGAAAATAGCAAAATACTTCTTCCACACCTTTAAACACTCCTCTCAACGCCAAACTAAAAACTCTCCTCCTAATATTTACATTAACGCTTACAACCAAAGCGGTGTTTGTTTCGGCGGTAACGTTTTGGAGTGTTGGGAAAGAGAGCGGTGGGAGCAGCTTTGGCGCTGAAGATTAAAAAAGACATTTTGGAGTGTTGGGAAAAGAAAAAGGAGTTTTACCAAACATGTACTTTTTTAGGGTTGATGTTTTCGTGCCACCGCCAATCAAAAAGAACGCCGAAACAAACAAACTGAGCCTACAGCTTCCACACGGCTTAATCCTGAAGAAATTCAGTGAGATCAAAACTGAGCAAGTCTTCAAAATTCACAACATCCGTGCCATAATTAAAGAAACTGTGCAAGCCCGACGCCGATTCATTGTAACCCCCCGCAATTTCAGCGCCCATATGCTGCGAATCGGCGGAGCTGATGTTACTAACAGCTTCTTCTTCGCTCTCCTGCTTGAGGGGTTGGAGAGAAGACGGATTCTCTTTCTCCCTGTTTCCGCCGTTTGTGGACTCAAAGCTGATGATGCAGGGCTCCCTGAGCGAAGCCAAGGGGGTCTTCGTCGTGTCGGCGCACGTGTGCTCGCCGAAGTAGGTGATGACGAACAAGGCGGGGTCTTCCTCCGATCTCTGCACCTGCTTTGAAGCTCTGCAGCCTTGAGAGTACTTGTGTGTGCATCTGAAGTAGCTTCTGCGCAGGCATGATCACAATGTTAACTTAACGAATCATAATGCTCAAACATCCTCTGTGGAAAGATTTGAATTTGAATCAATTTTTGATTGATTTTACATAGAAAACATGGTTTTCAAATTCTTAAACTTTATGGTTTTCAAATTCATTAATTTTTCAATTATAGTTTCTAAATTTGAGAAAATAAATTGGTTTCTTAGTAAAAATTAACCCTTTTAACAGATATTTGAAGTGCTGAAACTGCTGATAAGGCTGGAGAATAACCTTGGGTATGTGGCACTATAGATTTCTTTTTGCCCATACTTCCTCCATGTATGCTGATCATCAATTGTGGCTGAAGTAATCCTTGTCCATGAATATGGATTTCCTCTGAAAGTCAAATGGAAAAAATAATACAATTTTAACAACAATTGAAGCAAATGTAATGCAATTTATTTAAAGCCATGTAATTAAGGCTTTAAATTTGTTTGGGGGCGGCGGTGGCCGTGTAAAAAGCAGTTGTGAGCTGTTCAGAAAACAATTTTGAAAAAGCTGTATACTATTTTAAAAATCTCCAATTAAATACTTTTAAAAAAAGATGTGTTTTACACTTGTATGATACAAAAGGTCAATGGAGAAAAACAAACATAGTGAATGGTGAAGAATTAGAAATGGGAGAAGAAAATATTTGAAGGGCGAGAAGAAAGAATGAAAGATCATGAATTAAAGAAGAAAAAGTTAAAAAACACTTTTTAAAAAACATGTTGGACTGGCTTTAGAAAGCGCTCAAATCATCTTTTTTTTGAAAAAGCTCTTTAAAAAAAGCTACTCATCCAAACATCTTAAAAATGGCCGTAACCATCTGAATAGAGTTTTTCTCACCGTTTCAGCCGCCCCAAACAGAACCTAAATATCCATAAAATTTTCAGTTGTGTAACTAGATTTGAAGCTCAGAGGGCAAGCAAAGCCAGACATTTAGCCCTGCTAAGGCCTAGTTTGGCCGCGGATTTGCCGCCGGTGGCCGCCGTAGGCGGAACGCGCGCACGCCGGGATGGAGCCCCGGGCATAAACCAGAACGCCGCCTCTTTAGCCGGCGGAATGCGCTGGTCTACCTGTTTGGCGAGAGCTCCGGTGGCCGCAGTGCCGAATCCGGGAAGCTCCGCCAAACCCGCCCATAAGGATTTGCCGCGGTTTTTTCGCCGAACCGGCAGCAGAGAATTGGGGCGGCCAATTCGCCGGAATCATAAATCAGAACGCCTAAATTGAGAGAAGAGCATTAATTAATTAATATATATATGCAAAATTTACCTTTTCCGGTACACTGCCGTTCGTGTGCCCTGCGTCTTCCTCTTCACTCCCGCACTCTGCTTGTTACTGGTAACACAAGAAGAAGGAGAATCCATTTGATTAGCCGCCATCACGTTCCCCGCATCCAACGCGGCCATTGCTTTAGTGATCGAACCCATGATCTCTTCAACAAGAAGCGCTGCCGTCGCCGTCCCCGGCCATTGATTCTCCGGCGAGCAGAGTTGCAGTAAAGATGCGAGCTTTGCGACGGAATCCCGCCCATGTGCCAGATCTTTCACGGCGGCGCTCCAGCCCGGCGGCCGCAGGCTCTCTTCATCCCGGAAACTCATCTCTGCCTGCGCAAATCCCTTTCTTTAAGCGCGCGTGTTCTGAAATTCGGCCTGTATCTGAATCTTCAGCTGCCGAGGAGAGGATTTATTGAGGCAGGAGGAATTGCGAGGGTGGGTGTGGAAAATAAATAACGGTGAGAGAGGAAGAAGCAACTTGGCAATAATATAATGGATATAAAGGTATTGTGGAACAGTGGAAATGCGTCATTGAGGTGACGTCAGCTGCTGACGAATGATTGATTATCCGTGTTTTCATCTAGAATCAATGGGACGCTGTTTCCTGCCTGCTCACATTTTCAGAGCTCGTGGAATATGAATTTATCTACGTTAAAAAAAGAGCTGCTTATCTAAAAAAAACCACACCAAAAAAAATAGTCACTTATCATCTAAGCTGATTATCCCGAAATTAGGAGGAGTCCCTGTAAGTGTATATTCGGACGAATAACGGGTTTGGGGGCTTTGCGGATCTTAACCCTAGGGTTTACTATAAATACCTAGCTGGGGGCAACGGGGAGTAGATTCCACTTAGATCTTCCTCCGTATGTTTCGAGCACCCGCATACATTCTCGAAACACTTCGCTCCCTTCGCTGGTGCTCGTCTCCCGTGCGTGGATCTAGGGCCAGCCGCCGCTCGCTGCAGGCCGATCGAGGATCTGTCTAGCCCTGCCCTTCCCGTCGCCGGTCGCCTGTTTGGGGTAAGCTGCCCTCGTTTTTCGCGGATCGCTTCTTCCAGGTCGCCGGGGCCTTTTTTCGCTCGCGAAGTTAGGACCTGCCGATCCTTCCTCTCCTCGCCGCTCGCTTCTTCCAGGTCGTTGCCGCTAGATAGAGGAGCTCCGTCGGTCTGAGGCAATGTTTCTTCCTCGCCGATCAAGAGGTGGAGGAGATCGGCCGCCGTCGCCGTTTGCGTCAAGCCCTAGTTTTTTCGCTCCCGAAGGATCCGGTCGACGTTCGACGTCTTTCTTCCCGGTCGACGATCGACGATTTTCTTCCGGTCGACGATCGTCGAGCCTCCAGTTCGAAGCCTTCGGTCGACGTTTTCCCGGTCGACGTTCGACGTTTTCCCGGTCGACGTTCGACGTTCTCTTCCCGGTCGACGTTCGACGTTTTCCCGGTCGACGTTCGACGTTTTCTTCCCGGTTGACGTTCGACGTTTTCTTCCCGGTCGACGTTCGACGTTCTCTTCCGGTCGACGATCGTCGATCCTCCCGTTCGACGATTTCTCTGGTCGACGTTTTCCTGGAGCCAATCCAAGCCTCTGTTCCTGTGCTCGGGCTTGCTGCAAGAGAAGCAATGAGGAATTCTTCCTTGTCCTCTCCGGTTCCCATGAACAAGTTGGAAAAGTTCACGGCCTCCGAGTTCAACGATTGGAAGTTGAACACGCAATTTGGGATGAAATACCTGAATGTCTTCTACACCATAAAGACTGCTCGTGCTGACGTTGCTGGGACTACAGATGAGGCACAGTGGGCTGAAGATGAGGACTTCTGCAGGGACTACCTGCTGAATTGTCTCTCTTCCAGTCTGGCCAAGAACTACATCAAGATGCAGTCTGCGAAGGAGATCTGGGAAGCCCTAGAGGAGCACTTCAGACAGGAGGAGGACCTCTCCAAAGCTCATCTAGTGGACAAGTTCCACTCCTTCAGCTTCGACGAGGAGAAAGCCATTCTCCCTCAGGTATCAGATTTTGAAAATTTGATTGATTCTCTGCATAGTGAGTCCATTAGCCTGCCCGAAAGTTTTGTTGCCGGCACAATTGTGTATAAGCTGCCCTCCTCGTGGTACAATTTCAAAACGGAAATGTACCGCAAGAAGATGCAAGTTGGTCTGAACGACCTCAAGCGCTTCATTCGCATTGAGGACGAGAACCGAACGAAGCACGCTTTGGAAGCTGTTGGCAAGCAGAAGGCTGCTGCCAACATGATTACAAGCTCCAAGCGCGCTCATCCCTCTCACAAGACCAAACCGCCTCGCAGTAGCCCTCAGGTTGCAGGACCGAGTAGACCCTCTAAAATGTTTAAGGGTAAATGCTTTAACTGCAACAAGTGGGGACACTGTGCATCTGACTGCAAGCTACCGAGGAAAGAAAGAACTAGAGCACCGCAAGAAGGCAACCAGGCTCATCTGGTTAGCCACGCTGAGCCATCCAACTTTGTTGCCATGGTCGGACACGCGCAGGCCAGCACGGAGTGGTTCCTAGATTCTGGGGCAACGTGCCACGTTTGCAACAACGCTAATCTTCTGACAGAGCTGAAGGATGCAAAAGAATCAGTGACTGTTGCAGATGGTGGCACAGCCGACGTACTGAAGGTGGGAAACACAACTCTGATGCTCTCCTCAGGTAAGTCTTTACTTTTAAAGAACGTCAAATTTATTCCTTTCTTATCTGCTAACTTAGTGTCTATTAGTTTACTGTGTGATGCTGGTATGTCTATTAACTTCTATGGCGGTAGAGTGACTCTGTCAGTCAACTCACATTACTTTGGATGTGCTTACGTCCAGAATAGGATGTACCGTTTGAGTCTAGCAAATGAGGTAGTGCAACAAGTTCAATTGAACTTAGTTAGCCCTAGGACTCTACATGAGAGACTAGAACACGTAAACTATAGGAAAATTTTCCAAGTCGCTAGAACTCATAAGATCACACTCGACACTAAGTCTCCTCTTGGAAAATGTGAAGTGTGTGCTCAGACTAAGATCACTAGGAAACCTTTTGGCACGGTTACTAGGAGCACAACACCTCTTGAGCTTATATATTCCGATATTTGTGACTTTAAGAGTTTTGTCACAAGAGGTGGGAGGAAGTATATGATCACGTTCATAGATGACTGCACGAAATTTTGTCATATTTCGTTGCTTAAAACTAAAGATGAAGCGTTTGAAAAGTTTTGTCTCTTCAAAACCAGGGTAGAAAACCAGTTAAGCATGACAATTAAGAGGTTTAGAAGTGTCAGAGGAGGAGAATATATGTTCAGTGAGTTCAGATGCTTCCTTGCTTCACATGGCATCATAGCAGAAACCACTGCTCCTTACTCCCCCCAATCTAACGGCATAGCCGAGCGTAAGAATAGAACGTTAACCGAGATGTTAAACTCTATGCTGCTCACTGCAGGCATGCCTTCCGCTTATTGGGGAGAAGCAGTCTTGACTGCGAATCACATTCTGAACAAAGTTCCCCATGCTAAGTTAGAGGTTACACCCTACGAGCTTTGGTTTAAGCGACCGCCGTCTTTAACGAGACTTAAGACCTGGGGCTGTATAGCCTATGTCAGGGTTCCTGACCCTAGACGGTCTAAGGTTGGACCTAGGACCAATACATGTATCTACTTAGGTTGTGCTGAAGATAGTGCTGCTGATAGATTCTTAGACCTGTCTAATAATATAATTATTGAATCTAGGGATGCAGTGTTCTTCGAGGATAAATTCCTTAAAGATAAGAACTTAACTATCTCAGGTCTGCAAACAACTATTACTGAGGAAGATCCTAAATCAGTACCGAGCACCTCCTATTCCATTCTGGTAGACAACTCTGGCCTAGAGTCTAGAAGGACTTTAGTGAGAGAGCGAACCCCTAGAACCTGTAAGACCCCTTTTTTTTTTGAAAACCCGGGGTCTTATGCCCAGAACCGCCGCTTTGCGGTGACACCTTCGCACCCGGGAAGGACGTCACTACAACGCGCCGATTCTGCCGGCCTTTTCGATCACAATGAGTAGCAAGCAAGAGAGAAGCAAGTCCACCAAAAGAGAATATCACATAAAATAAAACTCCACGAAAGGAGTGTCCACAGAAAATCATCAGAGTATAAATAGTCTGGAAATAAAAGGGCTCATGCCCGGTACATTAAATCCTCACTACAAGATCACTCAAAAGCGGAAACAAAACAAAAACTCTACGAAGGGCCGGGACTCACAGTCCCCGTAGTCTGGACTCCAGTGCTAGACTGTCCCATCTCCAAGCGTACCGGCCTCCTGGGCTGCTCCTCCATGCTGGGCTCCGCGATTCCCTAAAATGATGTGGTCCGAAAACCGTTAGTCTATAAGACTAAGCCCTATCATCCCCCACCCCTTCCCCCACGCTCTAAGGCACCGGGCGGAGAGGAAGAAAGGGGAGGACATGAAAGTGGAGATAAATTCCAAAGCAGATGACGGTGGACCTAACTAGCAAGTTATAACAGGGGAACAGTATAAATGTTGTAATAGGTATAACAGAAAGGAAGTAAGTAAGAAATTAAACCTTCGCTTATGTGAGTACATATAAGCCAAGGGATCTTTTGCAAGGCTCCCATCGTATAAAGTGTCACATACCACTTATACGTTGGGGTGTCGGTTATCAAACAACAGCATATATATATATTGAAATTAACCTTTGATTTATAAACTTGCCCACACAAGCTTATAGACCAAGGGATCGTTTTGCAAGTCCTAAAGTATAAGCGTCCCATTCCACTTATACTTTAGGTGTCAAGGTTGTTATGAATGATTATGGCATGCAGCTATATGGTGGGTATGATGATCAAGCAGTGCAACTCACACACCCAACTTTGTGTACACAAACCTTTAGTTCCCCCTTTCTGGAGATAACTCCCAGGATACTCCCGTAGTGGCAGACGGAAGCGGTGGGTTGGGCCTCGCCCACCTCAAAACCAGTAAAAGCACCACTGGTCTGACCTATCGTACGCCCTCAATGCCTGGTGCACGAGGCGGACTCCTGCGTACTCTTGCCGACTGGTCCGCCGGACTTAACCTTGGCTAAGTGCTAGTCACCTTGCCGAGTCAACGATATCGGTGTCGGTGCAATCGAACTCCCCGATATCGAAAACCCACCACCTTAATCTTTCCTATTTTTATGCACATGCAGCCGTTTAATATATAACAATTTTAAAGTGTCAAACTCCCGGACTAAACCGTCCGTATAAACCACATCCGAGACCAACTTCCCCGGACTAAACCGTCCGGCTCATCCCCGGACTTCATCCCTTAGAACACCACGGGACGACTTAACCATTACCAACCCTAACTAATGAGTGTGTGCAATGTGAATCCCTATTAGGCTAATTACTCTTTCGTTTGTTTTAAGATTTACGTTAGCCCAGGACTGCCCCCGGCATACCCCGTGAAGGGCTCTCAAGGGGCACTAGGAACCAAGACGGCGGCATTACGGCCCGAAGTTCCCTTTCGCAAGGCACTTATTGTTATTGGTTGTCTACCATTTACCCAATCCCTTTTTAATGTTATAATGAATCTAACCCTAGTGTACTTGACTCTTCCACTCCTAGGGCAAGACGATCTTTCGTCTTCCCCGAGCACCTCCTATGCTAGCCAAACACATCTTTACTCATCATAATCTCCAATGATGAATTCCATGCTCATTTTCCCAAGCCTATAAGGTACAAAACTCCACCCTTATATCCAAGTCCCATACTAACACTGTTCATGCCTTTTTCACACCAGACATACCCTTCTACCCTATACGTTGCCCATGATAGAACGTTCATTAAATTCTCTTCCAAAACCCTTGTAATAATTACTGGGAATCTATCATGTCATAATATGCCTAAATCCAGAAAATTATAATTTTTCCAAATTAAATTGATAATTAATTAATTTTCCAAATAATTGACCATGGGTGATAATGAACATGAACTACATGATCTACTCAAGTATTGGTCATCCAAAAATTATAGTTACTGTATAATAGTGAATTATTACTAAATATTAACTCCCATGATTTTACAAATAGTATTTATCCTCTAATTAAATTATTCATCGAAATTCCACAATTCATATTTAATGAAGGAAGTACAACAATTAATCATCATAAAATTATATAAAAATTACAGAGCCTTGATAATCATCAGAAAAGTCCTCTGACCAAAAATAATAATTTTATTTGCATTTAATATACCAAATTGAATTTATCTAAATTTTTATGGGCAATAACATTTAATGAAGCAATCTATAAATTTATAATTCAAATAATTCCATAAAAATTCACTGAGATGTAATATGATATTAAAACTCCTCTGACTAAATTTCACAAACTTTAAATGACTGGTTACTTCATAAATAATTCCTAAGTAAAAAATCTCTATTTGCTAAGTTGTGAAGGAAGTACTCTAATTATTATCCCATAAATCATGATAAAATTTTCAGAGGTTTAATATATCCTAAAAACATGATGTACACAATTTCATTAAACTCTAAATCATACTACCACATAAATTATTTCTCCCAAGATTCTACGATTATGTACTTTTGTTAAGATACCCATATGAAAACTTATTTAAATTTCATGAAACAATAACTACTGTTCAATATATCAAAATTAACATCCTCTATCATAATTTTACATGAACTTAAAATCCTTTGACTCATCATCCATTCCATAAAATATAAAGACCTAATTTTGTATAGTTAGAATTAAGTGATGTGACTAAGTACTCATACCATGCAACTCCTTCCTAGGGCATAATTCCACCCCTAGAACATCATGGACTAAACTCTAGATCCATACAAAGTCATAAAACCCTATGTCCTTCACAAACCCCATAGATCAACCCTTAAGGTTTGAACTTGGATCCTAGGTCAAACCCACCCCAAACCATCTCAAATTCCATGAGGGGGTGTTTTCTCTGTCCATGGGGCTCTGGCCAAAATCCCAACCCATTTGGGTGAGAATTGGACCCACCATGCCCCAACAACCCCTTGCCCTAATTTTCCCCTTTAAGGACTAATCTTTGATCACATCAAAACCCAATCATTTCAAACCCAATTGGGCTGAAATTTTTATCAGAGCTAAATGATAACCCTAAAAACATGCCTCCAAAATTTTGGAGACTTTGGAGGTGATTTGACCCTTCAACTACCTTACCCTAGCTTCTCTAAGTTTAGGGCAAAACCCTAGGTTAAACTTCTTTAAATGGGTTCCAATTTTTACAGGAGCTAGATCTAGGTGAGATTAAGCCCCTGTCCAAAATTCAAAGCATTTGGACCAAGGGTTAGGTGTGGGGAATTTTTCAAAGATTTGCCCTATTTGTAGGACCTACCCTAGAAAAATGACCCTACAGGTCAGAATACTTGTCCTAATATTTTTCATAACATATCAAACTGTAGATAATTAAAAAGCCTACAACATTCATGTTGATCAAATTTGATGGACAAGCCTCTAAAGGGCCTAAATAATTTTTATAGGAAATCTGCCCTAATCCTAGGACATACCCATAATCAAATGGCCCTACAAGTCTAGGTACTCTACCAAATTTTCACCACAGCATATCAAATTGTAGGTATTGAAAGTGCCTACAACTTTCATGCTAAAAACTTTTTCATCAGATGCCCCTAAGAGGCCTAAAATCCATTTACAGTGAAAACAGTTTCAGAAAATCAGAAAAAGGATTTAAAAGTATTAAAACTGATCCTGCACGAATCTTGAAGCGCCATCGGGTGGCTCCTGTTCATCTTCTCCGATGGGCCGAAAATAGACCCGCGCAGGTGGTTTTTGCCGCCCTACCCGAGAGCTCCAAAAGTCCATGAAAAATGGCAAATTTCTGAAATTTTGAAGCTTGGCTCCGGTTCGTTTGGGCATGAAATCAACTTTTAAACATTCCTAGGATCTAAGCATGAGAGAAGGAGAGGAGGAGGACCTTATTTGGGGTTCGGCGACGATGGCGGCGGCGGCGGTTTGTCATGGCGTTTTTCCTCTCCGGCGAACTTGTCCGATCCCTCGTTCCTCCACCAAAACCATCGATCTTATATGCTATTTTGACTGCCATGGACGCTTTGAGGGAGATGGAGTAGTCAAAAATCAAAATAGGGGGCTGCATAGGGGTTTTATAATTTTTCATAGGAGGGGAGATGAAGGGGTGTTTGGCCATGGTGGTTGGGCTTCTCCATTGATGGTGGCTGATGGGAAAACGATGGGAATCTCTTCCCAAGGATCAGGAAGAATGAATGGGGGCTTGGGGAGGTGAATGGGGTGGCTCATGGTTTCCCTCCATAACTCCTCTCTCTCTTTTCCTCTTTCTCTCTCCTCCATTAAGGAGAAATTGAAGCTTTCTCTCTCCTGCCACCCTATGGCCGAAATTATTCATGGCACCAGCCTAAATGCAACCCTCAAAAACATATTATTAATTAAATGATGAAGAATAGAGGGGTGATTCACCTTCCCTACCATGAATGGCCCTCTTTCTCGCTTTCTCTCTCCTCCATTATTCTTCAAAATAAAGCTTTTCATTCCTCTCCCCTAGTCACCTAGTTGACTGGTCAACCCTCTAAGATATGGGCAGTCAAATTAGTCCATATTATTCATGCAAGTGAGGTTAGCTTAAGGGGAAGGGTGGCTTGAGGTTGGGTTGGCCCATATAGGCTAGGTTTGACTTGATTTGGGCTTGGGGTTGACTTGGTCAAATTGACCACTATGGTTGACCCAAGTGGGTCCTTGGCGACTCATTGGGCCCACATTAGGTCTAAGGGAATGTTTAGAGTCACAATGAACCTACTAGGCCACCCAAAATCAAAGTTTTGAAAATTACTATTTGCAGACCAAGTGGGTCTCAACTAGGTTTTTAGGTCACTTGGTCTCCTGGGCTCACCTAGGTTAACTCATATGACCTAGTTATGCTCAAGTCACTCCTAATGGGGGTCTAATTGGAAAATGGGATGTTACAGAACCTTCGGTAGTGATTTTGTCACTTACCACGTCGAGGCCGATCCATCTAATTTTAAGGAAGCGATGAGATCAAGGGATTCCCTACTCTGGAAAGAAGCAATTGCGGATGAGATGAACTCTCTCCTTCAGAACGACACCTGAATGTTAGTTGATAAGCCAATAGGGGCTAAAACTGTCGGGTGCAAGTGGGTTCTGAAAAAGAAGTTAAATCCCGATGGTAGCGTAGCTAAGTATAAAGCACGCCTGGTGGCTAAAGGTTTCACACAAGTAAGCGGAGTAGACTATTTTGACGTATATTCACCCGTGTGTCACTTAGCAACCATTAGGGTTCTTCTTGCTATTTCGGCCATTGAGAACTTTATTGTTCATCAAATGGATGTTAAGACTGCGTTCTTGAACGGAGATCTGGCTGAAGAGATCTACATGAGTCAACCTGAAGGTTTCATTGTAGACGGTCACGAAAACAAGTCTGTAAGCTTTTAAAATCGCTATACGGATTGAAGCAAGCGCCGAAATTATGGCATGAGAAGTTTGACTATACTGTAAAGAACATGGGATTCATGTCGAGTCTCTCGGATAAATGTCTTTACATACGTCATAGATCAGACCACGTCGCCATAATATGCTTGTATGTGGATGATATGCTTATTCTTGGATCTGATCAATCCGAAGTGGATGACGTAAAGTCAGGTCTAATTAAAGAATTTAGCGTGACGGACCTAGGTATAGCTGACACTATACTAGGTATGCAAGTGAGCTTTGGGAAACATGACATTTCCCTAAGTCAAAGCCACTACATCCAGTTCTTGTTGGACACGTGGGGATACAGTGAACGTAAAGCGGCTGATACACCATACGACTATTCTAACCGCTTAAAGCCCAATGATGGAGCTGCGGTTCGACAGTTAGATTATTCTAAACTGCTTGGTAGCCTCATGTACGCTATGGTCTGTACGAGACCTGACATAGCCTTCACGGTCGGCATGTTAAGTAGGTTCACGAGCAATCCTGGCCAAGACCATTGGGATGCCCTCGATAGGCTGATGCGTTACTTAAAGCACACCCAAAAGTATGCTTTATGTTATAGTGGTCATCCTCCCATTCTGGAAGGATATTCTGATGCATCATGGTGCTCAGAAATAAACGACAGCAAGTCCACTAGTGGATTCCTCTTTACACTAGGAGGAGCAGCTGTAGCCTAGAAGTCCAAGAGACAGTCGTGCATTGCACTCTCATCCATGGAATCCGAACTCTATGCTCTAGCTTCGGCTGGTGAAGAAGCAGAGTGGTTAAGAGATTTGGTGATGGACATTCCACTGTCGGGCCTGAAACTGAGTTCTGTTGCAGTTTACTGCGATAATCAGGCTACTAAAACGGTTGCCACGAACACTTTGTTCAATGGCAAAAGAAGGCAACTCAGGATGAAACAGGCCTGGTTGACCTCTCTCACAAGCCAAGGGATTGTGACCCTGGTAGATGTGCGAACGAAAGATAATGTTGCAGACACCCTTACTAAAGGATTAAATAGAGCTCTCACAATCAAAACATCGGGGAAATGAGATTAAAGTTCAAGAAATATGAAACTTTACTCCAACGTTTATGTTTTGATATGCACGAGCTTATAGCTGCCAACATTCAAGCATCTAATAAGTGACAGACTGAAAACCCCAAATAGTTTCTTGATGAAAACCCAAAATGGTTGGATGCGGGTTATTCCACATTTGATAACCTAACGTCCTCTCATTGTAAGTTGATTCAAGAGCTATTCAATTGGGAATTGAAAGTCGTTGTATATGTTAATCTAAACATTATTGGTCACAGCACATTATTCCACATTTGATAATGTTGCACGTGATGTGTGCCCACATGTGTTGGTGAGGCACATAGTGATCAGTAATGAGTAAGGTAACGTGACTAGTCCTAGTTAGACTGGATGAGATGCTGACAGAGTTACTTCACCGTTGCTAGAAGTGCTAAGCTCATTTAGTAAGAGCTAGTTTACTTTAAATGTTACTGCATATGTTTATGAATTCATTGAGTCTGACTCATGAAATTCCTTACAGGCTACGATGGAGATTTTGGAGGAGCTGTAGACCTGGACATGGATGACGATGATCTACTAGATGAGTAGAATCATCAAACGTTTGATTCATGTTTTGTTTTGTTTTGTAATAATTCAGACTTTGATTGGGATAGCATCTGTGTGGTGGTTTGCCGTATAGGCAAAACCTTTATTTTGATTTATTAGTATGATCTGTCCTGATTGTCTTGCTTAGTTTGGATTATTATTATGTCTACGCTCCAGCACCCCGACCCGTCACCGTTATTTGTCACGAATATAGGAGGAGATTGTAAGTGTATATTCGGACGAATAACGGGTTTGGGGGCTTTGCGGATCTTAACCCTAGGTTTTACTATAAATACCTAGCTGGGGGCAATGGGGAGTAGATTCCATTTAGATCTTCCTCCGTATGTTTCGAGCACCCGCATACAGTCCCAAAATTGAACCTTCCGCTCCTTCATTTCTCCTGCTACCCCAACACACAAAAAAGCCCCTCAGTACCCATGCATCCCACAACTTTAGGGTCTTTTTGGCACAGCTCTGGCGGCTTTATATGTGTTTGGGACAGCTCCTTACGAAGAGTTTTTCAAAAATCTGGAGTTGTTTTGCAACTTTTCAACACTGCGGCTGGTGTAGAAGAGATGATCGCACTGCGTGATATTATAGCAGATCAGATGTTTGAAGCTAGAACATAGACTTAAAAATTGTCTAGATGAAAAAAAGATTTTCTGCATTGGGTGTTACGTTATGTAGAAAATGTTAATGATTGAAAAATATATGTTATGATTGAAAAAAAAAATTATTTGGAAAAAAATCTATGAATGAAATTTTATTGTGTTATATTGGAATTTTTTTTACTAAATTTCGTTTTGTATCCAAACAATTTTTTGAAAACCTTGTTTTGTAAACTTTGTTTCACCCAAACAATTTTTTTAACAAAACTCTGTTTTCCAGAATCAGCACTGTTTCTATCAGCAGCTTTCTATCAGCAACAACCCAACCAAACAAAGCCTAAGTTAGTTTTCTGTATAAGACGTGCACAGTAAAAACATCATTTTAGAAACATCTATGCAAAACTATAGGAACCCTAAATGGATTGCACTATATGGTCAATAATAAAACAATTAAGCAGAGTGATGTAGGAACAACATAATTCTAATTATCAATGTCAAGTTCCAATTCTTCAAAATGAGATAACACACAAATTATAATAAAGCCATGGAGAGAATACATTTAAATGAATAATTGATGCACAATTGGAACAGTTAAATTTTAGAGCCTAGCAAATGTAGGTATGAAACAACACCACCACCCAAGCCTTTATCTTATCTTTTGGTAAACTATGTTTCTCCTGCATACTTTCTTATTTGTACTTTTTTTAGTTTATATATATATATATATATATATATATATATATATATATATATATATATATATACATATATATATATATATACATATATATATATATATATACATATATATATATATATATATATATATATATATATATATATATATATATATATATATATATATATATATATATATACGAGTGACAGGCACCGGCCTCCGGCCCGATGGCTACGCGCCACAGTACCCGACCAGCGACGGTGGGCTCCGGGCATTTGTCGTGGGTGCAACATTTGTCATGAGGACGATATTTGTCATAGTGGAGAGATTTGTCATAGGTGCAGCATCTGTCGTGGGGACGACATGTGTAGTGGGTGCGACATTTGTCGTGGGTGAGACATTTGTCGTGGATGTGGCATTTGTCGAGGGTGGAGCAGATGTAGTGGGTGAGACATATGTCGTGGGTGCGACATATGTCGTGGGGGCAACATTTGTCGTGGGGGCGACAATTGTCGTGGGGGCAATATTTGTCGTGGGAATGACATTTGTCATGGGGGTGACACTTGACGTAGAAGAGAGAATTTCATGTATTTTAAAAGTTCAAAAATATAAGAAAAACATTACAAATATGTATAAATGTGTGAAATTCAGAACATTCCTTTAATTTTTTAAACACTTGACGCAGATGATAATTCAAATGACCATTACACCAAAAGAAACTAAAGCAATAGGTGAATCAATTAGGTAATTTTGATCAAAACTAAACAGAATCACAAACTAAAACTAAACATGAGCATGAAATTAGATAATTTTGAAACGTAATTCTAACAATTTGAGATTTAAAACAATAGTTGAATCAAAATCATAAATCTCCGGATCTAAAACCGAACAAATTACCAAAACTGTTAATTTTGGTCAAAACTAACCGAGAATGAATTCAGTGTTTTTTCATTTTTGATTTAAGATCTGATCTGATCAAAACTGTTTTCAGATCTAAACCTATACTATCAATTTGAAGAGTTAAGATATGCCAAAAAATGAGGAATTCATTTAAGTATCAAAAGCCCGAACATATTATTCTCAGCATAGCAGCAATTAAGGAAAGAATCTATTTGCTGTTGTTTGGAATCATGGGAGAAATTTAAACTGTCCGATGAAAATTGTAACATATATAGTGTTTCACAGTTAAAGTATATAAATGCGAAGGAGTCGAAGCTCTAAGGTGGGAGGAAGAAAGTAGCTCCATCAAGAAACTAAATATGGGCATAAAATTAGGTAATTTTGAAACATAATTCTAACAATTTGAGATTTAAATCAATAGTTGAATCAAAATCATAAATCCCCAGATCTAAAACTGAACATGAGCATGAAATTAAGGATTTTAATCCCTAGGTCTTAAATGAAAACGAACAAAAGTTACAAATTTTTATTTTGGATTGAAACCGAAATTGCAGATTTTAATCTATAACCAAAAACTGGATCAAAACCCCAAAAACTGGATTAAAACCCCAAAAACTTGATTGAAACCTGAAATTGCAGATTTTAATCCATAGATCTGCAAAATATATAGGTGGTTAAAAAAATTCTGATGTTAATCCCTAGATCTTAAACGAAAACGAAATAAGAAATGTGTAGTTCTTTAATGCGAAATGAACAGTGAAATAAAAAACTGGATTGAAACTGGTTCTGTAAAAAGAACAGTGAAATAGATTTTGTACCTAAACTGGTTTTGTAATGCAAAATACGGAGTAAATTCCTAGATCGGTGGTAGGAAATGAACACCGAAAAGAAATCAAAATCTGGAAAATGAAGGATTTGGAAACTGGTTCTGTAAAAAGAAATCAAAATGTGGTAGTTAGATCGTGAGAAATCTGCAAGGAGAATGGATTCGCAAGAAATCAAAATCTGTAAAAACTGGTTCTGTACCGATGTCGCCGGCGTTGGCGAATGGATTCGCAGGAGGTAGGCAGTCGTTGATGTCGACGGCGGCGGATCTTGCAGGGCTCGGAATTCCTAGATCTGTAATATGGAAATGAACAACGAAAAGAAATAAAAATCTGGAAAATGAAAGATGTGGAAATTGGTAGTTACATCGTGAGAAATCGAGAAATTTGGAAGGAGAATGGATTCGCAAGAAATCAAAATCTTTAAAAACTGGTTCTGTACTGATGTCGCCGGCGTTGGCGAATGGATTCGAAGGAGGTAGCAGTAGCAAGTCGTTGATGTCGACGATGGCGGAGCTTGCAGGCTCGGCCTACGGAGCCCTTCACTCGACCATCTTCGTTGCTTGATGCCGGAGAGAAATGGAGAGGAAGAAGAACAACGTCGTGAAGTGCGTCACCGAGAAAAATGCCGCGAAGTGCGCCACCGAGAGAAATGCCGCACAGTCGGGAAGATTGAGTTCCGCCGTGCCTTGGAAGGAGGAAGGAGTGCGGGAATTTTTTTGGATTCAGCGGGTTTAGGGTTGTTTATTTGTAGGTTTTATAAGGCATTGGCATAGATCCAATGGACAGAATTTTGACAATCAAGAATCAATGGTGCATTTTTTGGTGCATCATGGTGCTCAGAAATAAACGACAGCAAGTCCACTAGTGGATTCCTCTTTACACTAGGAGGAGCAGCTGTAGCCTGGAAGTCCAAGAGACAGTCGTGCATTGCACTCTCATCCATGGAATCCGAACTCTATGCTCTAGCTTCGGCTGGTGAAGAAGCAGAGTGGTTAAGAGATTTGGTGATGGACATTCCACTGTCAGGCCTGAAACTGAGTTCTGTTGCAGTTTACTGCGATAATCAGGCTACTAAAACGGTTGCCACGAACACTTTGTTCAATGGCAAAAGAAGGCAACTCAGGATGAAACAGGCCTGGTTGACCTCTCTCACAAGCCAAGGGATTGTGACCCTGGTAGATGTGCGAACGAAAGATAATGTTGCAGACGCCCTTACTAAAGGATTAAATAGAGCTCTCACAATCAAAACATCGGGGGAAATGGGATTAAAGTTCAAGAAATATGAAACTTTACTCCAACGTTTATGTTTTGATATGCACGAGCCTATAGCTGCCAACATTCAAGCATCTAATAAGTGACAGACTGAAAACCTCAAATAGTTTCTTGATGAAAACCCAAGATGGTTGGATGCGGGTTATTCCACATTTGATAACCTAACGTCCTCTCATTGTAAGTTGATTCAAGAGCTATTCAACTGGGAATTGAAAGTCGTTGTATATGTTAATCTAAACATTATTGGTCACAACACATTATTCCACATTTGATAATGTTGCACGTGATGTGTGCCCACATGTGTTGGTGAGGCACATAGTGATCAGTAATGAGTAAGGTAACGTGACTAGTCCTAGTTAGACTGGATGAGATGCTGACAGAGTTACTTCACCGTTGCTAGAAGTGCTAAGCTCATTTAGTAAGAGCTAGTTTACTTTAAATGTTACTGCATATGTTTATGAATTCATTGAGTCTGAATCATGAAATTCCTTGCAGGCTACGATGGAGATTTTGGAGGAGCTGTAGACCTGGACATGGATGACGATGATCTACTAGATGAGTAGAATCATCAAACGTTTGATTCATGTTTTGTTTTGTTTTGTAATAATTCAGACTTTGATTGGGATAGCATCTGTGTGGTGGTTTGCCGTATAGGCAAAACCTTTATTTTGATTTATTAGTATGATCTGTCCTGATTGTCTTGCTTAGTTTGGATTATTATTATGTCTACGCTCCAGCACCCCGACCCATTGCCGTTATTTGTCACGAATATAGGAGGAGATTGTAAGTGTATATTCGGACGAATAACGGGTTTGGGGGCTTTGCGGATCTTAACCCTAGGTTTTACTATAAATACCTAGCTGGGGGCAACGGGGAGTAGATTCCACTTAGATCTTCCTCCGTATGTTTCGAGCACCCGCATACAGTCCCAAAATTGAACCTTCCGCTCCTTCATTTCTCCTGCTACCCCAACACACAAAAAAGCCCCTCAGTACCCATGCATCCCACAACTTTAGGGTCTTTTTGGCACAGCTCTGGCGGCTTTATATGTGTTTGGGACAGCTCCTTACGAAGAGTTTTTCAAAAATCTGGAGTTGTTTTGCAACTTTTCAACACTGCGGCTGGTGTAGAAGAGATGATCGCACTGCGTGATATTATAGCAGATCAGGTGTTTGAAGCTAGAACATAGACTTAAAAATTGTCTAGATGAAAAAAAGATTTTCTGCGTTGGGTGTTACGTTATGTAGAAAATGTTAATGATTGAAAAATATATGTTATGATTGAAAAAAAACATTATTTGGAAAAAAATCTATGAATAAAATTTTATTTTGTGTTATATTGGAATTTTTTTTACTAAATTTCGTTTTGTATCCAAACAATTTTTTGAAAACCTTATTTTGTAAACTTTGTTTCACCCAAATAATTTTTTAACAAAACTCTGTTTTCCAGAATCAGCACTGTTTCTATCAGCAACAACCCAACCAAACAAAGTCTAAGTTAGTTTTCTGTATAAGACGTGCACAGTAAAAACATCATTTTAGAAACATCTATGCAAAACTATAGGAACCCTAAATGGATTGCACTATATGGTCAATAATAAAACAATTAAGCAGAGTGATGTAGGAACAACATAATTCTAATTATCAATATCAAGTTCCAATTCTTCAAAATGAGATAACACACAAATTATAATAAAGCCATGGAGAGAATACATTTAAATGAATAATTGATGCACAATTGGAACAGTTAAATTTTAGAGCCTAGCAAATGTAGGTATGAAACAACACCACCACCCAAGCCTTTATCTTATCTTTTGGTAAACTATGTTTCTCCTGCATACTTTCTTATTTGTACTTTTTTTAGTTTATATATATATGTATATATATATATATATATATGTATATAAATATATATATACATATATATATATGTATATATATAGATATGTATATATATATATAGATATGTATATACATATATATATATATGTATATATATAGATATATATATATATATATATATATATATATATATATCTATATATATATATATATCTATATATATACATATATATATATATGTATATACATATATATATATGTATATACATATATATATATCTATACTATATTAAAAGATATATCAGGGTCTGCCAATAGCGTGAGTTCATAAATACATCAAAAAATAACAGCCACCTATTTCGGATTGATCAACTGTTGTCCGTCGGATCTTATACCGAAATCTTATAAAAACACTACATTCCTAACCCTAAACCCGCGGAAACGTCAAACACCACGCACGCGTTCCCCCTTCACACTCACGGAGGCTATTCTTCTTCCCGACTGTGCAAAGCACTACCTCCGACCGGTGCCTCCGACCTCTTCAGGAAACATCCTGCCGCCGCCGACCTCCATAGCCCACCTTCCCTCAGCCGACAACCTCCACAGACATTTTTTTTCCGCCATTCGCCGCTCAGGAGAAAGCCATCCAAACTCGCTGTGACAACACCTTCTTCTCCCCCTCGATCTATACTATATTACTCGCAGATTTCGATTTCGACTTCGATTTACAATTCAGATTTTGTTTTGATTGAGGTTTTGAAAAAGAGATTTAGATCTACCGAATTTAGATATAGGGCTTTGTGATTTCATTTTCTTTTTAATTTTCATTGCGCTTTTTAATTTATGGCTTTGTGCTTTCAGGGTTTTTTCGTTTTTCATTACGCTTTTAATTTCATTTACCGTCTAGATTTCGTTGTTCCCTTTGTTTTTTATTTATGGATCTACAACTCAGATTTATATTTAGAGATTACATCTACATTTCCATCTATACGGATCTGAGGTTTTTTATTTACGGATCTACATTTGTAGGTTTTCTATTTACGGATCTACATCTCAGGTTTTGATTTACAGATTCAATTTTGATTTCGATTTCCCGTTCACATTTCGTTGTTCTTTGAGGTTTTCATTTAGACATTTTTGATCTACCGAATCATCTAGATTTCGTTGTTGCTTTCCTTCTTTATTTACGTATCTACATCTACGAATTTAGATTTGAGCTTCCGATTTATGGATTTAAGATTTCTGAATTCATTTTAATCTACTGTGCAGCATAGAAGGATACACAAAATTTATTCAGAAACATAATCTGAAAAGGTATTGTTCTCACCCACTTTGATGCTACTCCTTTAAAATTTATTCATTTTAATCTACTATGCATGGTAAAAAGGTTTGATTTCTGCCTATGAAAAGGTATTGTTCTCACCCACTTTGATGCTACTCTTTTAAAATTTATTCATTTTAATCTACTATGCATGGTAAAAAAATTTGATTTCTGCCAATACATGGCAGTACATGGAAAATAGAGGATTTCATATACCGTTTTGAATCGATTCTGTTTTTCATATCAAATCTCCGTTTCTTATTTCTAATACGTTCTCAATGCATTTTCTATATATGATTTCCTCCATCATGGTTGCATAGGTATCATGGCCATGTCACTACTTGACATGGATTCCAGTATAAATTCCATTATATGTTCGCAAAAATTGATCCTAACAAAAATTACATTAGATGTACTGAGCAAGAACATATACAGGACGACGATGGATCAGGTTACAAATGGTGATCTTAGAATTTGCAATTTACCTGTCGTTGGAATTGTCATTACTAAAGAAATCATATAAGTTATTTGTGATGTTTATTAACACAAAACTGCTTTAATGAGTTCCAACATTCTTTTTAAACTTCATTTAAATCAAACTGTAACTTATACATGTTAATAACTCGGTTAAGTTGCAAAATGAAAGTTTTCTTTACCATGCTTCCTCTAAACACCTTAATTTTTCTACACTGCTAGGGTCTTATTAATTTGGTGGGAAACTCCAATATAATTACACTCATAATCAGGTATTTTACATTAACTACATTGGAGAGAGAAAGAAAGAGACATGTTAAATATGCGTCTTAAATGATATGTGTGGTGCTTGCCTTATATTTGTTTGCAACCACAGGTCCGTTAAAAAATATGATGGACAAGGACAAATTTAATTATAATGTGTACAACCTCACTATTTTTATGTGTCTCATTCCTACTTTGTTCCTTCTTGCAGGCAACAAACTCTTCAAGCAGATGGTGAGTGGTTTTTTTCAGGTGAGTACTTCTTTCTCCTACAAGAGATTCTTCTATTTAAGGATAAAAATTATTTGGTATATTCTTCTACTCTATATTGGGAATGCCTACCTCTTTTACTTTTTTTGCTCACATGGTCTTTGTCCAATATTGCATTTACCAGGGAAGGAAGGACGAAGATTTCCTACGTACAGCAAGGAAGAAGAGAGATATTTCATTTAGCAAATAATATAGAGGTATATCTCGCCCGCCTCCCTCTTTCTCCATATTTATATTTTAGGCGTGCTTTGAGGTATTAGTCAGATAGTGGCTAAGCAAAGCACAGTAGACTCTGTGTTGAATGTTTATAGGGTTGCTTCGTAGTATTGGCCGGTAGAGGGTCAAGCGAAGCAAATAGATTTTTATTTTCTGTGTTCTAATTAGCATATGTGTTCTAATTCCAGTATATGTTGCAGTATATGTTGCTCATTTCAGTTTTCAGTATATGTTGTAATATATGTTGCAGTATATGTCGCTTATGGACATTTCAGTTTTTATGCTCATGCTTATTTCATATCATTGACTAATATCATAAGCAACTTATTACTTTATTAAATATTTGTTCTTGCTGCTTTACTGTTAGTGTTACTACGACCGCTCCCTGTCTAACACCAAAGGTCCTCCAACCTATCAACAATGAATCAAAACAATGTCATCGACGCAAGCGAACATCAACATCGACCGCTACACTACATTGCAGGACATGAACCGGCGGTGGAAGATGGGACAACCGAGACAACTGCCATCATCACCGATCAAGCCAATCATAATTCAGATAACAACGCACCAGCAACTCCAACTGAAACGGTCATTGCGGAACATGACCTTTACATCGATAATGCAACCTCCTTACTACCTAGAGCACCGCGACGGAGAGGGAGACCGCCAATTGCGCGAGAAACTACCACTTCGGCTCCACGACAAGCACGACCCAGAGGAAGGCCACCAATATACTATTCAACTCAACACCGACGAGAAGCAATTAATGCCCGACAACAGGAAAACCGCCGTGCTCGACAAAGCAACCCTTCTACATCCAAAATCCAAGATGAAGCTGCAATCACAATAGACATTGACGAAGAAATGCAACCTGAAGATGAAGAAAACACCATACACGGTAGAACTCTATCGACACAAACAAATAAACTAGGCAAACAGATAAACCTTACAAGTAAGAACATTAATACCATTTTGTGTAACTAAAATCTAATTACTATCACTCAGGAAATGTGCCTAATCAAGGATCAACTCGCCATTTGAGTGCAAGAAACTGTTATCCGGCAATAAATGTGCCTCCAGTACCTCTCCGTTCACCTACAACTTGCCGTCATTGTCACGCTTTACTTTTTCATAATGAGTCTACGACACTCTGTTGCAAAGGAGGATTGGTAGATGTACCAGATATTCCAGTACCACTCCAGCTTCTAGAATTGTTTACGGCACAAACTCCAGAAGGACGTAATTTCAGACAGAATATACGTTCATACAATCATGTATTTTCCTTCACCTCAATGGGAGTGTCGTTTGATGAAAGTATGCCGGCATTCAATCAGGGTATCTACACTTTTAGAGCACACGGTGCAATATATCATAAAATCGGCTCTCTATTACCAGAATACGGTAGTAGACCACGTTTTTTTTGCAAATGTTCATTTATGATACAGAGCACGAAATGGAAAATAGGTTGAATGAGAGTCCTGGCCTCGCTCTACAGACACTCAAAAAAATCTCCAGCATACTGGATGCAGTAAATCCGTTTGTCCAGACCTTACGACAGTTAGCAAGACACTCAGATCTCCACCAATGCAGACTTCTGATTAAAGAAAGGCCTTCAACAGAGCGTCAATACTCCCTTCCAACCGCATCACAGGTTGCAGCCATATTAGTCGGCGCAGATGATTTCATGGAAGCAAATGATAGAGACATAATTGTGGAGACATATTCCGGAGAACTAATGCCGGTAAAAGAATATTCGGGTTTCTACGACCCCCTACAATATCCTTTGTTATTTCCACATGGCTCACATGGATGGCGTGGCGACGAACTATTGCATCGTGCAGAACGAACAAGCTGTTGTGACTACTACTCCTACCAACTACAGGTACTTCGACAACTACACTCAGTTTAACATGACATAATATTACATGTGAATATTTACTAAATTATACTATCTACATATAGATCCGTGCAAACCGAAATTCTGTACTCCACTATGCTGGCCGTCTACTACAACAGTACATCGTTGATATGTACATATTAGTTGAAACACAAAAACTACGGTGGATTAGATCGCACCAAAGTGATGTTAGAGCCGAGCTATACCAAGGATTGCAGGATTGTTTGCACAGCGGTGAAATTAACGCAGGTACGTACATTCACCATCGATTTTTAAACATATACAAAAGAATCAATTTTACCTACTTCCCGTGAGTGTTACCTTACCTCACTACAGGTAACGTCGGTCGTAGGACAATTTTGCCGTCTTCTTTTATTGGAAGTCCAAGAGATATGTTCCAGAGATATCAAGACGCTATGTCAGTTGTACGAACTTTTGGAAGGCCGGACATTTTTTTAACTATGACTTGCAATCCTTCATGGCCAGAGATAACAAACGAGCTTTATCCCGGACAAACAGCGCAAGATCGACCTGATTTAATTTCAAGAATATTTCAAGCAAAGTTGCAATGTCTAAAGGATGACATTTTCCATAAGGGCGTCCTGGGTAGAGTGGTAGCACACGTTCATGTTGTAGAATTTCAAAAAAGGGGCCTTCCACATGCACATATGCTATTCATTTTCAATGACCACGATAAGCTGAGTAGTCCAGATGATTATGACTGCGTTGTCAGAGCTGAAATTCCAATACAAACAGAAGAACCAGAGTTACACACTACAGTGCTTAGACATATGTTGTATGGGCCATGCGGACGCTTACGACCAAATGCGCAGTGCATGAAAAATAATGTTTGCAAAAAAGGGTTTCCAAAACCTTTCGTGGAGGCCACAACACACGGTTTGAATTCATACCCACTGTACCGTCGTCGTGATGACCACAGAGAAATTCCTCTTAGGAGAGATGGGGACTTCGTGCCTGACAATGGCTGGGTAGTCCCGTACAACCCATATCTTCTACTTAAATACGACTGCCATATCAATGTGGAAATTTGTAGCAGCATTAAGAGTATCAAATATTTGTACAAGTACGTGTACAAGGGTCCTGACTGGGTTGCATTCGAGGTGCGCCCGGGGCCGAACTATGACGAAGTAAGTAAATATGTCGACGGCCGTTGGATTTGTGCGCCTGAGGCATCGTGGAAGCTTTTCAAGTTTCATATGTACCAAACATTCCCTTCTGTAGTCCGTTTGCAAATACATCTGCCAGATTTACAACAGGTCCAATTTCGAAGCAATCAAACTATTTTCGATGTACTGGCTAATGAACAGAATTCACGAACAATGCTAACAGAGTTTTTTAAGACATACAACAATGGATTAGAAACCGCTCCTTACTTATATGTTGACTTTGCAAAACATTACAGATGGCTAACACCGTCGAGAAAATGGATAAGAAGAGTTCGGAATCGGACAGTGGTAGGACGTATGTATGCTGTATCGCCAACCGAGGGTGAGCGCTTTTATTTACGTCTTCTACTTAATCATATTCCAGCTCCAACATCATTTGACTACCTATATACCGTTCATGGTATTCGTTACACAACTTTTAAGGAAGTAGCTGAGAAACGAGGTCTACACGAGGAAGACAATAGCATCAGACAATGCCTAGAAGAAGCCAGAAGTTTTAGAATGCCAGCAGCACTGCGAAGATTATTTGCAACAATTTTATTGTACTGCCAACCAACCGGGGTAAGAACCCTATGGGATGAAAACCATGCTGCGATGAACGAAGATTACGGTAGCACAAGCACTGTAAATAGTAATTTCTTAATAAACAGATTATTGTGTGAGTTAAACATAATCTTTGAGCAATATAACAAAAGCACGAAAGATTTCGACTTACCAAGGCTGAGTGAGGGCATACAATACAACGTGGACCTACCAGGTTTGATTGATAGTGAATTATCAATTCCTATATCGACAATGGACCTAAATTCAACATCTCTACTAAATCATGGACAACAAATAGCGTACAATACTATATGCAGTTGCATAAGAGAAGGAAATGGAGGTATTTTTTTGTTGACGGCCCTGGTGGAACTGGTAAAACATTCCTATATCGAACAATACTAGCAACTTTCCGCAACGAAGGGCGTATTGTGATAGCAACTGCAACATCCGGAATAGCAGCAAATTTACTCCCAGGCGGCTGCACAGCTCACTCTAGGTTCAAAATACCTATTAAACTAGAGAATGTACTAAAATGCGGCATCAGTAAGCAATCAGATCTGCGAAAATTGATTGAACTTTCATCTGCAATAATTTGGGATGAGGCACCCATGGCCAACAGGAAAACATTCGAAATTCTAGACCGTACATTGCAAGACGTGTTAGAAATAAACAAGCCTTTTGGTGGGAAGGTTCTTATCATGGGAGGAGAATTCAGGCAAGTGACGCCCGTTGTTGTGAATGGCACAAGATTGGAAATAATACTCGGCATAAGAAAAAGGAGACCCCCATGATCCCCATGAATGGAGATCATGGGCGGGCCCCCCTAACCCCCATGATCTCTCATGGAGATCATGGGAGTGGGCCCCCTCTCTCCCCACCATTAGGGGAAGGAACCGCCCCCGGCGGTTCCCCTCCGGCCATGGCCGACCGGCCACGATCATGGCCGGCCGCGGCCATGGCCGGCCGCGGCCACGACCGGCCGCGGCCATGGCCGGACCCGGCCATGGCCGGCCCCGGCCGGCCCCGGCCATGGCCGGCCCCGGCCATGGCCCCGACCATGGCCGGCCGCCGCCGTGGCCATGGCCGCCCGACCATGGCCGGCCGCCGCCGTGGCCATGGCCGCCCGACCATGGCCGACCGTGGCCATGGCCGCCCCGGCCATGGCCGCCCCGGCCATGGCCGCCCCGGCCATGGCCGGCCGTGGCCATGGCCGGCCGTGGCCATGGCCGGCCGTGGCCATGGCCGGCCGTGGCCATGGCCGGCCGTGGCCATGGCCGCCCCGGCCATGGCCGCCCCGGCCATGGCCGCCCCGGCCATGGCCGGCCGTGGCCATGGCTGCCCCGGCCATGGCCGCCCCGGCCATGGCCGGCCGTGGCCATGGCCGCCCCGGCCATGGCCGCCCCGGCCATGGCCGGCCGTGGCCATGGCCGCCCCGGCCATGGCCGGCCGTGGCCATGCCCGCCCCGGCCATGGCCGGCCGTGGCCATGGCCACCCCGGCCATGGCCAGCCGTCTCCTTGGCCGCCGCCGGCCTCCCTCGCCGGCCGCCTGGCTGCCGCCGCCGTCGTGACGGCCCGCCATCATGAGAACCTCTCCCCGCCATCCGATCGAGGGAGAAGCCCCACCGGCCGTCCGATCAGGACAAAACCACCCACTAACCCACTAGGTTAGTGGGGGGCCCGCCATAACTTCCCCCTGGAGCCTATAAAAGGACCCCAGGGGCTCCTCATTTCCTAACTTTCTCCTCCTACGCTTCCCCCTTCTTCTTCTTCCTCAGGTGGGAGCTCTCTCGTTTTCTCTGCCAGCGGCCACCCCTCGTCGTCAACCACCGGTGGCCGCCTCTCGCCGCCAACCACCGACGGCCACCCACAACCTCCAGCGGCCACCAACGGATATTAGCACCCGCCAACAGCTACCAGAACCTGTCATCGGTTATTGGCACCCCACCAGAGCCCGGTTGCAAGGGAAGCACTCCAAGGACCGAGGAAGATGCACAAAGGAAGCTGCGACAACCCCAGGACACGCGTCGCCTCCGAGCACGTGCGACTGAAGTACCTCGCGCATTTTCACCATCCAAGTCCCGTTGGCGTGGCAGTCTGTTGCCCACCAACGAGTGCATATACTCTCTCTCCTCTAGATTGTAACGGGCGCGGCCTGTCGCCCCGATTTCTCCCATCAAACTGTAAAACTCCAACAAACTAGTGGATTTTGATCGGCACCGACCCGGTCACGTGGTTTTTCACCCGGTTGAAGGGTTTTCCACGTTAAAACTTCCCGTGTCCATCCCTCATTCTTCAATTGACTGTGTGCGCGCTCGACCACTCCGAGAGCTAAGGCGGTCCAAGAATATCCGGCCCGACCGGAGCATCGAGTTAGACCGCAACAGTTTGGCGCCGTCTGTGGGAATCAATCCCAATATCCTTCGCAGAGCAAGTTCATCACAATGACAAAGAGGAGTGCTCGCTTAACCGAAGGACCCGCACTTGGCGGACACACTAGGCCTGCACGATCTCACTCTCCGGTAGACGCACCGCTAACCACGGGAGCAGCCCTAGCTCCTGCGCCAGCCCTGGAAGGACGTGTCCGCCAGATGGAAGAACTGCAAACCGAAATGATCACCTTACTTCGAAATTTGGGAGCACCAGCCATTCTCTCACTGCTGAACCCGACACCAGAATCCCAGCAAAGAAAAGAGCAAACTAATACAGGATAAGAAGAGTGGCGTCAGCTTGCCCCTCAAAGGCAAGACCCCTCAGGAACTGGGGGGCAGCATCTACCTCACGGATACTCCCCTCCCGGCACCATCCACGTCGATGCAACCCAGGCGGCACAGAATAAGCCGGCATTCCACCACCTAAAGGCGCCTCAGCCTTTTGAACAGGTTGTCTTACTGCCGTCAGAAGAACTCCCTGCCCCAACCAGGCCGGGCCTACACAGAGAATACGACATAGAAAAAGAATTCTCAAGCACAAATAGCTCCCCCATGCCTGCAACATCACTCCAGGAGATGTATGGACACTACCTCACACATCCTCGACATGAAGAAAGCGCCGGAAACACAATGGCCGCTGACACTTCCGCCACAAAGCAGGAACCAGATGAATACCTACCTAACAATAACTCACCTAGTTCCTGCACAGCCACGAGCACGGAAATCCGTCGTTTCAGTGGGACAGGCAACCCACTCGCACACCTGAAGCATTTTGAAGCCATCATGCACGCTCGCGATGCCTCAGATCAACTCATGATCCGAGCATTTTCAACAACACTAATAGGAGAAGCTCGGACTTGGCTTCAATCCCTACAAAGAGAAGATACTGACAGCTACATCGAGCTTGCCGCCCTCTTCATCAAAAGGTTCATGACGATCGAAAAGCCCTCACCAGAAAATCTGAGATCAGGCAGAAGACAGAAGAGTAAGAAAGGAGGTGAACCAACCCATACAATGTGAAAAGAACGACCCCAGAAGCGGAGTCGCCCCAACGGTAGTCAGCATAGCCCCCGAGAAAGGGAGGACAACATTCACTCCAGGAATACATCCCTCCGAATACTACCTGCACTAATGCGATGTATGCAATCCAGAATAATTCATCATTTCAACGACCAAGAGCGCCGCGACCGAACCCCAAGGCAGACCAGGCAAGATACTGCGAATATCACCGAAGTCACGGCCACAACACGAACGAATGCAATGGACTAAAAGAAGAAGTCCAACGACTGACCAACTTAGGAGCAGTTGATCAATTCATATCAAGAAGAAGACCACCTAACAGCCAGAGCATAAGATGCACGACGGTCGAGATTGGCGAACCACCCGTCAAACTGAACCAGGTTCTAATAGACAAGGAAGTCACCACCAATATACTGTTTTTACCAACTCTACTTCAGCTCAAGCTCACCGCCGGATATCTCAAACTGACATCTGCAAGCGCTCGTGTTCTCGGGGATCACCCGGTACCAATCATCGGCACCATCACTCTACCAATCACTCTTAAAGATGCACACCGACAGACATCCTACGACGTGCAATTCGTCGTCATCCAAGCTGATTCCGACTACACAGCAATACTCCAGCAGTCACTTTGGGATGTCTTCCAATCCTGTTTAGGCCACCTCCACCCTTAAGTCGTTTCCTTCACTTGTTTATTATGTTTATTAAATATTGTGAAAATCCGCTCATCTGGGCTAGTACGAACTATCCAAATGGCCTATATCTCGCCTTAAACTATTTAAACCAGGGGACCAACCCCGGGCATGTTACCACCATTCTCAAATTACTTCATTCATTTATGTTATGCTTCTCTTTACCCATCTTAACAGTACAAGAATCGAGAAAATGACTCGCCTGCACGGAGATCACGCAATCAAATGAAACATATGGCGCTAATCAGAGCAACACCGTGGGGGCCTGCCCCCCTCACGAAGAAGCCGCGAGCCTGTCTCGCGCGAAAAGCCGTGGACCTGTTCCACGCAACACCGTGGGGGCCTGCCCCCCTCACGAAGAAGCCACGAGCCTGTCTCGCGCGAAAAGCCGTGGACCTGTTCCACGCAACACCGTGGGGGCCTGCCCCCCTCACAAAGAAGCCACGAGCCTGTCTCGCGCGAAAAGCCGTGGACCTGTTCCACGCAACACCGTGGGGGCCTGCCCCCCTCACGAAGAAGCCACGAGCCTGTCTCGCGCGAAAAGCCGTGGACCTGTTCCACGCAACACCGTGGGGTCCTTCCCCCCTCACGAAGAAGCCACGAGCCTGTCTCGCGCGAAAAGCCGTGGACCTGTTCCACGCAACACCGTGGGGGCCTGCCCCCCTCACGAAGAAGCCACGAGCCTGTCTCGCGCGAAAAGCCGTGGACCTGTTCCACGCAACACCGTGGGGGCCTGCCCCCCTCACGAAGAAGCCACGAGCCTGTCTCGCGCGAAAAGCCATGGACCTGTTCCACGCAACGCCATGAGGACATGACCCCCTCACAAAGAAGCCCTCATACAAACTAGGCCGCGAGCCAGGCCCACACACTATCTCATATCAAAATGCGAACACACCACGACAAAGATCAAATTATCTCGTGTCAAAATACATCCATGCAAAACGCAGGACGACAACATACAAGTAAAGCCACCATAGCAAACAATGAATGGGAGCCCAAACGACGACAATCTCAAAAAGCTATGATAGAAGCAAATGACTACAAGTAAACAACGGGACAGACAAAAGCAGGTAAACACTACAGCTACTCGTCATCAGCATCTGAGCTAGAACGCTCATCATCTGAAACATCCGCAAAGCTGAAACTGGAGGTATCACACCCAAGATGCTTCCCTATGAAGCGAAAGGCCTTCGAAACACCACGACGAAGCGCTAACTGGCGCATGTCATCCGTCTGAGGCTCCACTTCCTTGGACCAAATGTCATCACGAACCTCCTCCGCGATCAGGCTACGATCCCGCATATAGTCCAAGGACTCCAGGTACTCCGCGAGGCCTGCGGCCTTCAGTTCTGATGTACGGTCATCCGAAGATAACATCCCTACCTGCGCCCTCGCTGCACAAAGCTGGGTCTCAAGGCCTGCAACCTCATCTCGCGCCGCGTGCAACTGAGTCTCCAAGCCAGATATCTCCTCCCGCGTATGTTTCAACATCTGGGCAGTCCTCTCCACCACGGCTTTCTCCACATCCAAGGAAGCACGCACGTCTTCTAACTCAGACTTCAGCTCTGATCCAACTCGATGATACTCCGCGATGTCCCGGTCATGTTCTTCCTTGAGAGAGGAAAGTGAGCCCATCGACAGTCGAAGCTTCTCCTGCAAAGCAAGATAGCCATCCTTCAGGCTCACGTAATGATCATTCCAGGTGACCGCTATCTGCGCCTGAGTCTCGATCTGCAAAAGGAAAAACACACAATTAGCCGCCTTCAAACAAAAAATAGAAGGAGGAAGAAAACAATAAGCCACCAACTTACCGCATCACTCATCGCCTTCAAAGAAGAAGACATCCGAGGAACCACCGCGCTAGCAAGCGCCCGTGGAGTCGGAGAAACAGGTAACTGCGCCTCTGGGACAGAATCATCAGAGGCCACCACCACAACGTCAACATCACTATCGGGGGCCATGACCGTCTTTCTCTTACGGCCTCCTCCCTGAGAAGACGACACCGCCCGTCCTGTGCCAACAGAAATGCCACATCCCAACAATCGCTTCTCTTCGACAAACGCATATATGTTGAAGAGACGGTTAGCCAATTCACGAGGCTCGGAAAATCCCAACACTGGAGAGAAGTCTCGCTCCCTCCCTTTCACACGGCGATAACGGTCAGGAAGTGCATTCCACACCTCAGGAATACCCCAAGAGTTCTTCACATATCCGAACAAAGTGTTACCGTGGCGACGATCTTTGCGAGACTCAAACTCCAGCCAAACCTTGTTGCTGCGCACCTCAATCCGCTCACCACCATCAAAGAGCACGTCGCACCAATCACGGAACGGGTCTAAAGAAAGGGAGCCCCCATGCTCACGAAAAAAAGCAATCAAGCCCATGATACGAGTAACCCCAGTAGGGGCAAACTGGGAAATAGGAACTCCGCAAAACTTCAGAATCTCCACCACCTCGTCGCAGGGAGGAAGACGGAAACCAGATCTGAGCGACACTTCGCAGACAGTCAGCCAACCACGGGGAGGATTTTGAACCCGCTCCTCGGGACGCGGGATCCTCACCTCCAAGTCTAAAGGAAGCCCGAACTTTGTTCTCCAAATAGCAACACCGTCTTCAGTCAAGGAGGAGCGTAGACGCATTGGTCCGGCAGAGCGCTTCGGTACCTGCACACCGCAAAAAATTAGTCATTTCAAAATAGTAAAAATCACGCACACAACCCTCTCCATGACCGCGCACGCGCCGCCGGCGCGCGCGCGCGTACACGCAGCCTCGCCAAGTGCGGCCAACAAGCACGCGGCCCGCGCGCGCGCGGCCCGCGCGCGCGCGCGGCCTGCGTGAAGGGCCCGCGCGCGCGCGCGAGGCCTGCATGCAGGGCCCGCGCGCGCGCGCGCGAGGCCTGCGCGCAGGGCCCGCACGCGCGTGGCCTGCGCGCAAAGCCCGCGCGCGCAAGGCCCGCGCACGCGCGGGCCGCGCGCGCGCGGGCCGCGCGGCCCGCGCGGCGCGCGGCCCGCGCGCGCGCGGCCCGCGCGCGCGCGGCCAGCGCGCGCGCGGCCAGCGCACGCGCGGCCTGCGCGCGCGCGGCCAGGCCGCGCCTGCGCCCCCGCTGTCAGCGCGCCGCGGCCAGCGCGCGGCCTGCGAGCGCAGCCTGCGCGCACGCGGCCGGCACGCGCACGGCCAGCGCGCGCACGGCCAGCGCGCGCGCGGCCTGCGCGCGCTCGGTCCCTCTCCCGCAACGATGGCACACCACACACCAACTCTACGCCTTGCCGGCCTCCGCGCGAGCCTGTCTGGCGTCCGCTTTCCAAACTAGCACGAACCAGCATACCTTGGAGCCGCTCACCATCACCGCCATCACGGATTCCACGCCGGCACTCACCACCGCAACAAGAGTTAAAAATCTCTCCCCGTGCTCGCTTCCCTCCCAACTGAAAGAGATTTGGGGGGCAATTGATGGGCTCCACCTTAATTTATAAGAAAAAGGAGACCCCCATGATCCCCATGAATGGAGATCATGGGCGGGCCCCCTAACCCCCATGATCTCTCATGGAGATCATGGGAGTGGGCCCCCTCTCTCCCCACCATTAGGGGAAGGAACCGCCCCCGGCGGTTCCCCTCCGGCCATGGCCGGCCGGCCACGATCATGGCCGGCTGCGGCCATGGCCGGCCGCGGCCATGGCCGGCCGCGGCCATGGCCGGCCCGCGGTCACGACCGGCCGCGGTCATGGCCGGCCGCGGTCACGACCGGCCGCGGCCATGGCCGGCCGCGGTCACGACCGGCCGCGGCCATGGCCGGCCGCGGTCACGACCGGCCGCGGCCATGGCCGGCCGCGGTCACGACCGGCCGCGGCCATGGCCGGCCGCGGTCACGACCGGCCGCGGCCATGGCCGGTCCCGGCCATGGCCGGCCCCGGCCATGGCCCCGACCATGGCCGGCCGCCGCCGTGGCCATGGCCGCCCGACCATGGCCGACCGTGGCCATGGCCGCCCCGGCCATGGCCGGCCGTGGCCATGGCCGGCCGTGGCCATGGCCGCCCCGGCCATGGCCGCCCCGGCCATGGCCGCCCCGGCCATGGCCGCCGTGGCCATGGCCGCCCCAGCCATGGCCGCCCCGGCCATGGCCGGCCGTGGCCATGGCCGCCCCGGGCCATGGCCGACCGTGGCCATGGCCGCCCCGGCCATGGCCGGCCGTGGCCATGGCCGCCCGGCCATGGCCAGCCGTCTCCTTGGCCGCCGCCGGCCTCCCTCGCCGGCCGCCCGGCTGCCGCCGCCGTCGTGACGGCCCGCCATCATGAGAACCTCTCCCCGCGTCCGATCGAGGGAGAAGCCCCACCGGCCGTCCGATCAGGACAAAACCACCCACTAACCCACTAGGTTAGTGGGGGGGCCCGCCATAACTTCCCCCTGGAGCCTATAAAAGGACCCCAGGGGCTCCTCATTTCCTAACTTTCTCCTCCTACGCTTCCCTCTTCTTCTTCTTCCTCAGGTGGGAGCTCTCTCGTTTTCTCTGCTAGCGGCCCCCCCTCGTCGTCACACGGTGGCCGCCTCTCGCCGCCAACCACCGATGGCCACCCACAACCTCCAGCGGCCACCAACGGATATTAGCACCCGCCAACAGCTACCAGAACCTGTCATCGGTTATTGGCACCCCACCAGAGCCCGGTTGCAAGGGAAGCACTCCAAGGACCGAGGAAGACGCACAAAGGAAGCTGCGACAACCCCAGGACACGCGTCGCCTCCGAGCACGTGCGACTGAAGTACCTCGCGCATTTCCACCATCCAAGTCCCGTTGGCGTGGCAGTCTGTTGCCCACCAACGAGTGCATATACTCTCTCTCCTCTAGATTGTAACGGGCGCGGCCTGTCGCCCCGATTTCCCCCATCAAACTGTAAAACTCCAACAAACTAGTGGATTTTGATCAGCACCGACCCGGTCACGTGGTTTTTCACCCGGTTGAAGGGTTTTCCACGTTAAAACTTCCCGTGTCCATCCCTCATTCTTCAATTGACTGTGTGCGCGCTCGACCGCTCCGAGAGCTAAGGCGGTCCAAGAATATCCAGCCCGACCGGAGCATCGAGTTAGACCGCAACACTAACCGAGAATGAATTCAGTGTTTTTTCATTTTTGATTTAAGATCTGATCTGATCAAAACTGTTTTCAGATCTAAACCTATACTATCAATTTGAAGAGTTAAGATATGCCAAAAAATGAGGAATTCATTTAAGTATCAAAAGCCCGAACATATTATTCTCAGCATAGCAGCAATTAAGGAAAGAATCTATTTGCTGTTGTTTGGAATCATGGGAGAAATTTAAACTGTCCGATGAAAATTGTAACATATATAGTGTTTCACAGTTAAAGTATATAAATGCGAAGGAGTCGAAGCTCTAAGGTGGGAGGAAGAAAGTAGCTCCATCAAGAAACTAAATATGGGCATAAAATTAGGTAATTTTGAAACATAATTCTAACAATTTGAGATTTAAATCAATAGTTGAATCAAAATCATAAATCCCCAGATCTAAAATTGAACATGAGCATGAAATTAAGGATTTTAATCCCTAGGTCTTAAATGAAAACGAACAGAAGTTACAAATTTTTATTTTGGATTGAAACCAAAATTGCAGATTTTAATCTATAACCAAAAACTGGATCAAAACCCCAAAAACTGGATTAAAACCCCAAAAACTGGATTGAAACCTGAAATTGCAGATTTTAATCCATAGATCTGCAAAATATATAGGTGGTTAAAAAAAATTCTGATGTTAATCCCTAGATCTTAAACGAAAACGAAATAAGAAATGTGTAGTTCTTTAATGCGAAATGAACAGTGAAATAAAAAACTGGATTGAAACTGGTTCTGTAAAAAGAATAGTGAAATAGATTTTGTACCTAAACTGGTTTTGTAATGCAAAATGCGGAGTAAATTCCTAGATCGGTGGTAGGAAATGAACACCGAAAAGAAATCAAAATCTGGAAAATGAAGGATTTGGAAACTGGTTCTGTAAAAAGAAATCAAAATGTGGTAGTTAGATCGTGAGAAATCTGCAAGGAGAATGGATTCGCAAGAAATCAAAATCTGTAAAAACTGGTTCTGTACCGATGTCGCCGGCGTTGGCGAATGGATTCGCAGGAGGTAGGCAGTCGTTGATGTCGACGGCGGCGGATCTTGCAGGGCTCGGAATTCCTAGATCTGTAATATGGAAATGAACAACGAAAAGAAATAAAAATCTGGAAAATGAAAGATGTGGAAATTGGTAGTTACATCGTGAGAAATCGAGAAATCTGGAAGGAGAATGGATTCGCAAGAAATCAAAATCTTTAAAAACTGGTTCTGTACTGATGTCGCCGGCGTTGGCGAATGGATTCGAAGGAGGTAGCAGTAGCAAGTCGTTGATGTCGACGATGGCGGAGCTTGCAGGCTCGGCCTACGGAGCCCTTCACTCGACCATCTTCGTTGCTTGATGCCGGAGAGAAATGGAGAGGAAGAAGAACAACGTCGTGAAGTGCGTCACCGAGAAAAATGCCGCGAAGTGCGCCACCGAGAGAAATGCCGCACAGTCGGGAAGATTGAGTTCCGCCGTGCCTTGGAAGGAGGAAGGAGTGCGGGAATTTTTTTGGATTCAGCGTGTTTAGGGTTGTTTATTTGTAGGTTTTATAAGGCATTATTGGCATAGATCCAATGGACAGAATTATGACAATCAAGAATCAATGGTTGGCATTTTTTGGTGGATTTATGAACTCACGCTATTGACAAGCCTTGATATATCTTTTTAATATAGTATAGATATATATATATAATGTATATATATATATATATGTATATTATATATGTATGTATATATATATATATATGTATGTATATATATATATATATATGTATATATATATATATATATATATATATATATATATATATATATATATATATATATATATATATATATATATATATATATATATATATATATATGTATATATATATATATATATATATATATATATATATATATATATATATATATATAGTTGTTTTCTTAATTATACAATTATACAGAACTTTATATTAATATATTATAAAGATAATATCATTTTAGTTAATTACGCAACTTTGTAATATTAAAATAAAAACACTAGATACTCTAAACTTATTGTCTCTAGGTAGGAATAATAAAAGAAGGGTTAATGTTTTAACGTTAAAATATAATTTGTTTTACAAAAATAAAAATTGTATTCTTATATATTTTTTTACGGTCATTTTGAGTACTCATATGTATATGTTGCGGGTCGGGCGGAGCCAGCTGCGGACGGGCGAAGCCTGTCGTCGCCAGTCGGGTACTGTCGCGCGAGGCCATGGGGGCGGAGCCCCGTGTGTGTGTGTGTGTGTGCGCGCGCGTGCGCGCGTGCGCGCGCGTGCGTGCGTGTGTGAGTGAGAGAGAGTTATACTTGGCAAATCCATTCAGAACTAATAGTATGTTTGCACAAACCTGACAGACCCATCTTTAGTGCGAATGGGCGAAACCCGTTGATGCAGAGCAGAGACGAGCACGAGCTTTGGGCCCGTTCGGGGCTGATTTGGCGACTTACCATATATGGCATGCCCTGATCGACGATCAGACTCTGCAGATGTGTCCGAATCCGCGTCGCGTGTCAAAAACATATATTAGTTAATTATTTTTGATTCATTAATCATGTATTTTAGTGGCATCTCCCACCGGCCAATCATAGTGTTGAAATTTGATATAGCGGAAGACGGGAAATCATGCGCAGGAACACTCAACCTATCCGAGCCCAAATAAACCAGATGCAAACCAGAAGAGCAAAAATCTTGTACTAAATAGTCTTTACAAGACGAGACATACATTGTGAGACATGATTTCGTCAAGTACAAAGCAGAATCAAATAAGCAAACAGGAACTTTAAGCAGGGCGGACTGCCTCAGAGACCCCTGAGTTCGCCGAATCCACTGAGACCGCCAAGCCGCTACTACACCACTGAGTTTACGGAGTCCGCGAAGTCCGCCTAGTCGCCAGACCGCAACCAAGTCGCGTGGATTACCCGTTATTCCAATGCTGAACTCTAACCGCAGATCTGCAAGCCGCCTACCGCAAGGTCGCCTAGCCGCCAGACCGCGTGAGCTGCTGCCGAACTGAACCAAGCCGCCAGAAGAGAACAGCTTATTGAACTTGGAAACTAGTTGCATAAGATAGACCACCTAGCCGCAACCCGCAACCTATTGTTAACCACTAGTTGCTATCCGCAGAGTCCGCACTGTCCCTAACCACAGTCAGAACCAAGTCCCGGCTTTCCAGCGCTATTCGCACAAACTGCACAGCACAACCCGTTCAACCTTCAAACCGCGCGGATAAGAAAAACCAGTCCGCAGTAACTATCCGCGAGCTCACTTACTGTTCATTCGCTTTTTCACTGATGTGACAGAGGGTCCAATTTATAGGCACGATGAGGAGTGTGGTCACCTCCCTAACCGATAGGATAACCGCCCCCATCCCGCAGCAAGAACCAAGTGTATCCGCAAGCTGTGGATACACATCCAGTCCGCCGGAACCCTGTCCCGGATAGCCAGTATGCCAAGGAGCATCACCAAAGCCGGACAACAACCTCTACCCCGCCTTGTCGCCAAAGGCCTAGCTAGGACGCCTCCATCAGCCGAACTATACGACAACATCTTGTCCGCCTATTAGCCGACACCGCTCCAGTCCGCGTGCCCTGCGGAACTCACCTCCAATCCGCGTACCCCAGCTTGCAACCAAGGCACATGACACTACTGCCGAGCTTAATAAACCGCAGTCCGCACTACATCTGCGCAATCTCGTCGGATTGAGCCAAACATTACAATTACAACCAATCAAATCCACACCCCCACCATAAGAGTCATC